>JAJMJO010000019.1:0-249894 GCA_030563605.1 Yamadazyma paraphyllophila
ACCAGATTCCAATCGTTGCTTATTCTCCACTCGCAAGAGGTATCCTTACAGATAAGGCAGCTACTGATGCAGATTTTCTAGGTTCTATTCCTGATACTGATTCTAGAAAAATTGCAAGATTGGATAGGTTTACTCCTGAAATCTTCTCCAAGAACAAAAAGCGTTTGGATGCCTTATATGAATATTCTCAAAAGAAAGGTATTTCTCTTGAATCGTTGGCAATTAGCTATCTTGAGGGTATTTCAGGACTTGAAAGTTTCCAGGGGATTCCAAAATTACCTCAAATTATTCCAATCCCTTCTTGTTCTACCAAAGAGCGGGCCGACAAAAACTTCAATACAGTTAAATTAACCAGAAAAGAAGTTGATGAGATCCAGGACATCGTTAAGAAATATGAAATATCAGGAGGAAGATACAATGACCACTTTGAAAACTTAAATGGTTAGAATCGTTATTATCTAGCGATCTGGTATCTACTTACATAAATTAGCTATATAAATATCCCTTTAATATGAACACATCACATTTCAGAGTCATTTCTAGGAGGTTGAAGAGTGAGGTTCCTCCTTTTTAATAAAACAAGACTTATGTCATACTTACTGGTGATATTTTGAAGAAGACTGCTACACATCCTTAAGAACCTTGCAACAAAGCTCATCATCAAAAAAAAATGACTGCTTAATTAAGGTTTGCATCTCTCGAGGAACGTGTGATATCATTAACTTTCTATTTCTCTGAATTTACTGACTGGTCATGTACTTAACACCAATGAATAAGACTATTATTTTACGCTACGGAAAATTTTAAATTACATTCAATTCGCTGACGTTTAATGACAGTCGGAAATGCATTCAGATTGAGTTTCACAATTAACTCTAAGGCAGTAAGGTTAACTCAGAGAGACAAGAATTACTTTCATTCGTTTTCTTAGAACGCATAAACCACACTAAAAAATACGAAGATTCCTGAAAGCTACAAAACTACACATATCCATAAAAGATAATTGAAGAAGCTTAAAACGTGTCATGAAAAGTGATACTCAAATTCGTAATAATGGAAAACAATATTGAATAACTACTTATAATAATAAAACTATATAGAAGTTGAATTAGTTGCATTCTTCGGAGGAGATATATCTGATATCAAAACAGAGGAATTTTGTTTCTTGCTGTTATAAGCACCACTATCCCAGCAATATTCTTCAAAACATTGCTTACATTGATCAGTTTGTTCTTGATTGAGCCTCTCTTGTACACGTCTAATAATAGCACATGCTATACAGCTTTTGAAATCTTGATCGATGGTGAGGTTGTAGTGAGTGGCTGCTTCAAAACCGTTCTGAATAATTTTTCTTTTTTCATCATCCTCATAACTTAATTGGAAAGTGGAAGTATTAGACAAGTAGCTGAGAGGCGTATTTGCAGTGTAAATAATTAAAGGATATTTTTCAATTTCATTCTCATTCAGTAATGACGTTGAATTATTCATATTACACCCGAAGAAGGTTGGCTTTGACGTCAAATTATTCTTTAAAAATGTTTCAACCCCAGGAATATAAGGAAATCCAGTACCGTTAGCTTGTGCCAAGAACTGCCTTTCATAAGAAGCCACTAAAGAGCTTCCATCTGGCCAACTCTCGTCTGTGTCCGCAGAATTATCATAAGCAAAGATTACGTCAACATCCCGGTGAGGCTGAATTAATGGTTGCAAAGGTATATTTTGCTTATCTTCACCTCCATCAACCAAAAATAAAGTATCACTATCAGCAATGGCCAATTCTGAGCCTTCGTCAGTACCATGGAAAGGGTTAGGTTCGTAGATTGCAATGTCGTCCTCAGTGCAGTTAACAATATTTAATAAACCCTTCACAACGTCATTAATTATTGGTGGTAGGTTGGCACTACCCAATTTCAATATGAATTGATTAAATAAGGACGAAGATGTACCCACCACAAATCCAACATTGTCATAACCAGACACACATTTATTATCCGTTGGCTTACCATCACTCAAGGGAGTCCCTAAATATTTCAAATCCATAAATTGGAATAAAGATGGGTCCCAACTTCCCATCTCAAATGGATTGAATTCAAATATGGTTGAATTACCACTTATTATATAACTTCCGGGTGTTCTTCCATCTGCCACAACAATTGGAAATGGCATACTATGATCTTTGAATTTAGGAATTTCCCTAATATCACTGAAAAGTACAGATGAGCCTGCTTCTTGGTACTGCAGAAAAAATTGGTACGATAGAGCTCTCCCCCATATATCAGTGATTGATGTTTCGAACCCAGCAATTTCTTTGGAAGTGATAGCAGCAGTAATTTCAGTGTAGTCTTGAGCTGCTTCAAAGATGTCCCAACCTCCAAGATCGATGATTGAATTTTTCAAGTCCCAGATTTGATTTTTTTCTAATATTTCAGCAACAGAGCTATAGTTATCACAAACAACGGAACCAACGAGCCAACTTCCCCCTGATAATCCTGTTAAGTATGTTGAGGCTTGTAAGATTCCGCCCAAGCCATGAAGCGTCGAATTTTCGTACCTATCGTCTAGGGCTAAAAGTTGACCTGCTCCATTGAACATTGCCCTATAACCTCCTCCACTGAAAGCAATACCAATTTTGATAGTTTCTTCTACATTACCCATGAAATTGTCCACATCAAAGTTAGCAAGATTTGCATCTTTTAGGAATTGGGAAATGACTGGTTTGGTTAATTTATTACGTTCTTTCAACCATTCTGCCTCTTCTGGAGAAATTCCAGTAGCATTTCTAACCAAGTCCTTTTCAGGACATTCAACATGTCCAGGGGCATAACCACCTGTTGGGGATTCTGCTACAACACAACAAGCAAAAAATAAACAGATTGTTGCAAAACACTTCATAACGACGAATACGAAGGATTATACTGGCAATTGCTCAATTCATATACAATAGTCACTATTTATTTAGATACACGGTTCCCTGGTATACAAACCCATCTGACTGTACCGAGTATGCAAATTAAACTATTAGTCTATATTAGCTGAAGTTTATGCATCCCACGAGGGCAACGCGATACTTCCAACTTTATATGTGTGTTTCAGATAATGCTTTACATGCAGAAGAAATACCAGCTACCTCAACTGCAAAATCAAACAACGTGTAGTCGAAAGCCTCGTTTGGCGTGGGATTTACAACTATATCCGGGTATTGACGAGCTAGTTCTTCTAAAAGTAGATACATTAGTACTCTTTTGTTTTTTTTTGGTCTCATATGTTTACAAAACAATCTATTCTATCATTCAAAGTCTGCAAATAGCTGTTGCAAAATCCAGAACCGTTGAGTTATCAGATGCGGAGTTAAGGTACAAAATTTTTATTGTGGCTGCAAAGTACTGCGAATATGAGTTTTTCATTAATAACAACATTATCTGGGGTTGTTTTTCTATATGGTTTTACTAAATGGTAGAGTAGATAGCTGAGAATCCAGAGTGACGATTATTGGTGATGAAAAATCTTATAGGTTTGTAAACGAATGCCGACTTCGGCTGCTAAGATTAAAAAATGCCAATATTTCCCGATCCTTATTATTCTGGAAAACATTATACCTAAAGATTCCATATACGTTATTAAAACGTTATCAGCCAAATTCCTATTGGAATGGAATTGACTTGGAAAGACAAATCATTCTTCAGTGTCGCAAAATACCAAGGAGCTTCTTGATCTTGATAAGTCGAATAGGGAATGATTACAATAGGGTTTATTTTATTCTAATGCCGACATATATTGGAGTGGGGGAGTGCCTGAATTGTTGCAAATTTGCTCACAAACGATTTAGTCATCAGTATACCTGTACACGATCCTCACCGAGAATTCAATTAGTATGCCGGGTTGGAACTTATATTTGAATTAGGAACCCTGGCAACCTTGCCAAACAAAGGGAGATCAATGTCGAAGATATTATAGTTCCCTGAGCTGCTTTCTTTCTCAAAGGGCTCAATACTTTCACTTGTTCTGGAATTCCCGAAGCTCCCCCCTTTACACCACCCGCATAAAAAGAGAAAAAATGCAGAACGGTTAAAGCTCGATGAATAAAATGATGCATGAAGATTACCAACAATGATTAAGGTGCCAATTTATTAACTCGAAAACGGAAGACTCATAAAACACCGTTTGATATATGAAGTCATTTCGGTCAATAAATTTGAGTTAGCATATCTCAACTAAAAGGGTAGAAGGGTGCTAAATTTTTATAGAGAATAGGACACAGCGCAGTTTTCCTCACAGTATCCTTTCATGTAAAGAAACATTACCCCCCCTGGAACACTTTGTGCAGGCACTAGTTCTAGTAATTCCTTCCTAATTATCTAATTTTAATTCTGGGGACGGTCTTTTTTTAAATTCCTTTCTGGAATGAGTAATTTGATTGTTCTTTTGCAGGAGATGACCGCGGCAATTTTAAAAAATTTTATCCATTAGGAATAAAGAGATTTAGATAACCAAGACGGGATTGATTTTATTATTTATTTCTCACGGACTTAAAAGTCTAGAATGATAAACAGTAGACTATGTGACAATTAAAACAATTGTCCAAGAAAGCTTTCAGACTGCAATTATCAACTTATAGTAAAGATTGTATCAAACCTGTACACTTTAAGACTAGCTTTTAGGGGAAAATGACTATTCAGAGGCTCATAATTTCCACGATAAGTGACAGGGAATTACCCAATTAGCAAGAAGCTGTTTGAAATTTGGATATCTTCTGGCTGTAAATTCACTTTGACTCTCTCCGCGACTCTCATTATATTAATTGAGTTGTTTAAAAATGAGGCACTATTAAATAAAAATATGTACAGATCTAAAAAATAATTATTACGAGGCCAATTTTTGACAATAATGCATAGATGAAATTTGGGCCAAAATCATGCCATTTTGATTACTTTGATTATTAAACCTAGGGTAAGTGTTTATTTTAAATTGGAAGAATTAAGCGCTATGAATTTATAACTCAAGATCCGAAAGTTTTTTAGCTACACCCTTATTTATTTTTAGGACATCTACTCTCTACCACCTAGACACTGTTTGTTTCTCATGCGTTCCACCTAGACTCTAACTACAATTTAAACCTTCGGAGTTGAAACCCCTTTTTAATGAGTTTGACTTATTTTGTTCATAGCCATTACGTGTCTTTTAGCTCCTGCGGGGCCATTCAGAAGTCTTCTTATGCATAATGTTTCTGTTCACTTTTCCAGAACCCATTTTAGTACGTGAATGGCATTCTATTGTCAAGGAGTGCGTTAGGTTAAGTGCCTTGAATGTAAATCAAGATCGCCGCTCCAAAGGTTGAAGATTCCGACTTACCCCACTTTAGTCAAGTAAGGATACCATTCAGATTAGGGGTAGTTCGATATACCTCATTGAATCTTCTTGTTCTAATTTATGTTTAATAATTATTTTCTCCAGGTTCTAGAATAAATATTTTATACTATTCACGCAGCTTAAAAATGGATTTTTTATTTTCAGATATTTCGACTAAATTTGCACTAAGATCGCGCTAACAAGTTAATGTTTTTTTTTTTTAATAAAAGCTCACAAAAAAGCAATATGCAATGGAAAAGACAATGAAAAAACTACTTGTTTTAGTAGAAGTGACGGGATACGAAGAATTTCACCACCTTTACTCACGGCCACTAAAAATAACTTATGCTTCGGAAGCTCTTGTGCATGTAAAGGCACTTGAGTTAATGTATGGTTTGTCACATTGGACTGCTAATATTCCTCTAGGTTTATATTCCTCAAAAACATTTAAACGTTCCATTTTACCTCTTGCGTTCAATTTTTTTTCCAGATATTGCCACAATTCAGAAGTTGGAAGTACCTGCTCTTCATAAATACCTTCGACTACATCTCTATTTCGTTTTCACCTTCACTACCGAAAGCTGTACAGTTTAGATATTCAAAAAGCCCTCTTTCTGTTAAAGAATGTTAATGAACAAATCAGCAGTTCTCAGTATTACTAGACTTGATATATTTTACCTGCATTGAAGATTCAACAACAAAAAAAACATTTGCTTTAGGCACCTCCTTTAATTGTGTCTTTGTTTACCAACATGGAAGATTCCCCTGATACATTTGATGAACCGAAAGAAGAAGCTCTCGACAAAGCTGCTAGCTTGGATTTGCAACTGCTTGAGTACAAAACTCACATAAGTGTAATTAATGAATATTGGATAGACATTTTGAATGAAATGCTTTCGTTGGCTCCGATAGTATCTCCCAGCAGTTTTATGATTCAAGAACAGCCAGAGATAAATTTACAGATGAGACCATTATTGTTGGACTACATTTTCGAGGTTGTTGACGAGTTGAAGTTGTCAAAGTCGACATTTCCCTCAACTGTGAATTTAATAGACAGATATTGTTCAAGTAGAGTAGTTAAAAAGGAACACTATCAACTATTGGGGCTTGTATGTTTATGGATAAGTTCAAAGATGTTCGATGCAAGAACCCGGGTACCCCAATTGACGAAGTTGGCTGACGTGTGCTGTAACTATTACTCGAAAGAATTATTTACAGGCATGGAACACCATGTTTTGAGTCTGCTTAATTGGTCTATGAACAACCCCACCCCCGACATGTTTATCGAAATCTTTTTGAACTTCACTTGTACTTCAGTCAATTTGCCTTCAATTGTTAAGAGAGAAATAAAAGTGCTTTCCACCTACATGTGTGAATTGTGCCAATTCACACCTGAAATATACTTCAATAACACCATTTCAACCATCAGCATAACTTGCTTCATGATAGCCACACAAGCAATATACTTGAACTTTGACTTGGAAGAGTTCTTCAATGGGTTGAATAGCTTAATTGAGCTCCATAGATTGGATTCTTGTACTACTTGTATAAACCCACCAGATATGCCAGCATTTGCAAGACAGGAAGTCAATTGGTTGTACAACGAAGTTTTATCTATTGTGAATATGCCCCCTATTTCATTGAAGGCTAAGTATTTTCACCAAGACTTTAAATTTGTCAGGCTAATGGAGAAACTTCTTGTGTTTGCGAGGCACCACAATCCCCCAATCATATCACAAAGGCCTTCAATTCCCCCAACCCCAACTTCAATAGACTTGTCACCGTTAGTGGGCATACTACCAGGGGACGAAGAGTTCATTTCATGCTACTCTCTTACTACGTCTGGGGAAATAGAGGATGGCAGCCTCATTTAGAACCAGTTCATATTAATTGTTTTATCTTTGTGGCTGCTGTCTTCTTTTCAATTCTTGTTTTGGTTCATCCAAAATCGACAAAACCGTTATTGCTAGAAAATCGGATCTGTTTAACTGTATTACTTAGTCCACCATAAATTAGTCATATTTTAATATACTAGTAGCTTCACAGCGCACCCAATTTCAAAAAGCCAGCAAATTCTTATTTACAATACTCTCAAAATTATGAGAAAAGAATCTATGAAATGGTGCAGCAGCTCTAAACTCTGAGCCTGGCATATTCCTATTACCTGATTGTAACTGATTACGAATCATCTCGGAAAACACCTCGAATTGTCCATCGTTTACGTTCCTATACTGCTCAATTGGCTCTCGGCTTTAATATAACCGGATTTATTTCTAATTCTAATCTAAATCTAAGCTTTAAATCTAACTAAAACTTTTGCACAGTGTTGTAAAAAGCCTTACCTTGGATTTCAGCAACATCCAATTCAAGCTTGCTTGGTTTTCTAGAACCATCACCACCAGCAAGAACACCAGCACCCCATGGAGAACCACCGTGGACTTCACTAAGATTGGTCAATAATGGGAAAGCTTCACCATAACCTAATGGCACATAGATCATACCGTGGTGGATGAAAGAAGACAAGGCATTGATAGCAGTGGCTTCTTGACCACCACCCAAACTTCCAGTGGAAAGGAAAAGACCAAATGGCTTACCGTATAAGGCACCACTAGCCCATAAACCACCGGTTTGGTCCCAGAAAGACTTCCATTGAGCAGGCAAGTTACCGAATCTAGTTGGAATACCAAACAAGAAAGCATCATACTCCTTTAAGGTATCAACAGTAGCTTCTGGAACATCTTCCTTTGGAGCAGCATAGATTTGAGCTAAAAGCTCATCAGATAAAGTTTCTTTGACTTGGAATAAGTCCGCTTTACCACCAGCAGATTCAACACCTTTTTGAATAGCCAATGCTTCGGTATAGATATGACCGTAAGTAGAGTAGTATATGATAGCGATTTTTGGAGCCATTTTCTTGATTGAAATGTGTAAAATATGTGCGGTTTTGCAAGGTTTATATAAGTTTCATCTGGCACCGTTTTTCATAACGAGAATTTGAATTCCGGGATCACAATACCCTCGTTTTTTCGATGATTGTGCCACATTTTGAAGGCCCTGCGGCTCGGATGGAAAACTCCATTCTGACAACATGGGATACCCAGGTGACACCTGTGAACACACATGACCCTTTCGGACCAGAATCCATATCAACATTGGCTTCTAAAGCGTATCCCATTGATAACAAACTGGTAGAATCACCACTGCGGAACCAACTAAATTGTATTTCTCATCCGCGCCTTCACGTCAATTACGACCGGTAACTTTACTAATTTATTATTAACCTGTTTCAATAAGCTGACAAATTTATGGTCGCGGTTTGATGGGAAAGGGCTGAAGTGAAAATCAAGATATTTAGCAAGACGTTTCTGTCAATTCCTACAATTTAATAATGGCACCAAAGATTGCAATTATATACTACTCCACCTACGGGCATATCGAAACCTTAGCTAAGTCAATTCAATCGGGTGTAGAGTCTGCTGGTGGTAAAGCGGATTTATTCCAGGTTGAGGAAACTTTACCTGAAAATGTCTTAGAGGCTATACATGCTGCTCCAAAATCAGACGTCCCTCATGCTTCAACCGAAACCTTAAAGGAGTACGATGCATTCTTATTTGGTATTCCTACCAGGTATGGTAATTTCCCTGCCCAATGGAAATCTTTCTGGGACCAGACCGGTGGTTTATGGGCTAGTGGTGCGTTGCATGGCAAGCCATTTGGTATTTTTGTGTCTACTGGAACCTTGGGCGGTGGTCAAGAAATCACCGTTAGAAATGCCCTTTCATCTTTTATTCACCACGGTATGATCTATGTGCCATTGGGTTATGGTGAAGCCTTCCCATTATTGACCGACCTTAGTGAGGTTCATGGTGGCTCCCCATGGGGTGCCGGGGTACTTGCTGGCGCCGACGGCTCTCGAGAACCAAGCAAGCTTGAATTGGATGTCGCTGTAGTTCAAGGGAAGAAATTCTACTCATTTGCAGCTAAGCTTGTTAAAGATGAAACGGAACCAGATACCAAAACTTCTAGTGAGCCGGTTGCTAAAATTACAGAGGACAAGGCAGCCGCTATCAAAGAAGAGGCCAAGGAGGTTGCAGCTAAGCCCTCCGAAAAAAGAGAGGCCCAGCAGAAGCCAGCAGTCAAGGAGTCTGAATCTACTTGCTCAAAATGTATAATTATGTGAGCATTGACTAGCATTTCCATTATATACTAAAAATGCAATTTTCGCAATTTGATATAGATAATAAAATGATACAGATAGTAGAATTGTACTTATTAGTTGAACAAAGAATGGTAAGAGGTATTTAGCGTGGTGTTTAAACGCTAATACCAAAGTTTAAATTTACAACAAGAGTCATTATCTACACTAGATTCAGCTACGAAACAAATGGCTAAAGCCATAGAAAACCGTTAGTAAAGAATCAAAAGAAAATCATCTCGCTATACATACCATTCAACTCCGACTAAAAGAATATCAGACCTATATCGGCATCCCCAACTAAACACTCCAGAATCAAGCGTACTACTTAAGTACTGTGGCACCACGGGTACCACCGTCAGCCCGTCTTTTGGCTAATGGAAAATAGGCCGATTCATCAAGTATCACTACTTGGTTGAACCAGCTATTTGAAAAGAGTCTCGAAACTTCCAAAACCAATAACTCCTTACGAGCCGGAATAGAGAGCTGCATTGGGGACCGGGTATCGTCAACAGCTGTCTCTATTCTTGTAAGGAATTGAGCAGGCTTTTTAATTTCAAGATATAGACATTTAGTTTATTAGTCTTGGACATAGGGTGGGTGTTGGGGGGTCTTAAAAGACGCATTAGGCTTGAAACTTCTTACAGAAGCATTTGTGCAGAAACACACTACATTGACCGACGACCTGAGGTGCATGAGTTGAGGATTTCTTAATGAAAGTCCGATTTGAATTCGTAGTAGCCGTTAGAATTGAATTTGAAGGAAAAAAAAAGACGCGAAAGGTGTCTTTAGATGAAGCGAGTTAGATGGAGCGAAAACATGTTCCTTTAGATGAAATAAATTTGGAATGGCAAGAGAGCATGGTGGAGTGGGAGCCTTCTGTAACTCAAGCAGAATTAGGCGATGCGTCAAGCGATCTAGAAGAAGTGGAAAATAGTGAGCCTGAATTCCCTCTACTAATAGACCTACATAAACAGAGAAATAACACAACTACCGAGCGAGAGGACCCTGAGATACGACGTGATAAGAATCAGCGTGAAGTCAACTTGGAATACATCAACGTGAGTAATGACCTGAGCCAACATAGCGTGGCTGAAGTTACAGGCTTGAATGATTCTCAACCATCTCCAGAACAAAAGGAACCACAATTGAAAACAAAGCAGAGTTTCATCCAAGATGACACACAAGACAAATCACAAGAAGTACACAATGAAACACAGACTCCCATATCCCAAGTTACTCTACCCACATCGCAAGCTCCTTCCCAACAAGCCATAGATAAGCACGAGATTCAAAAACCAGCTTTGAGACACAACAGACTCCAAAAATCAGGCAAACTTCTGGATCTTTTGAATAAAATCACCCCCAATAGCAACTACAAGATCGGTCTCAGTAAGAATCGAAAGATTGAGTCGTTACACAAGATAAAGAAATAGCTTCTTATATGTAATATAGTAATATAATAGTATACAATTTATTCATCAGTTGAAGGCTGCTGGGGTGCCGAGGCCACTTCCAAAACCTCTTCTCCTGCATTTTCATATTCATCGTTTGCATTCCCACTAACTTGTTCGTCATCTTCATCTTCGCCATTTTTGTTTATTACCTGCTCAGTTTTCAACCCACTGTAAAAATTGGACCATAATGCACTAACGTTCTCAAAATCTTTACTCACCTGTACAGAATTATGTAGAGATCTGTTCAACGTGTTGAGATTCAATACAATCGAGTTGATAGACGTACTGATTTCTTGTATTAGGATATCTCTGTACTTTTCAAAATCGCTCATGTATGTTTAAATAAACGCGCGAGGATAAATTTGGCGTTTTTCTCATGGTGATGTAGAGAATCCAACGTCTATTTCTCTCGTATGATTTTCTGCCTCCGGCTGTGATGCTCCTTGAGGGGGTAATATCTCTTCGATGGCTCTTATTGGCCAGTTCCTTGAGATCTGATTGAATCGTGCTGATTTAGGAGCACTAGCTAATGTTAACGCGTATCTTCAGTATTAATGTAGTTCAGTGAGGGGCTCCAATAAAGCGCCGAAGCCAAAAAACAACATAGCGAGTTGAATAGTACACATCATCGGAGTCTCTTGACAGATTAATCTTCAACCCAACACTCTTGTTGGTATCTTGTTAGACATGAGTATTTCTACTGCGCTGGTAAATTAATAAGGGATAGGTGTTGATACCAGCTTCCACGATTTAAGATTGCGCAGACCACGAGACATAGATACGTGACAGTTGAGGGGTGGGAATCATGTTCAACTTGCACATTCAAGCTGTCCTCGAAACCTCACATGGCGACACTGAAAGTTAGTTGATTTAGCATAAAATAACTGACTATTTGCATGTGTCAACCAATTTGACTTTATTATTTAACAGGTAGAAGGTAGAACTCAGTGGCCAGCTGGCAACGCTCTCGGCAACTTGCTTGTGACCTCGTAGCCTGTGACCTCGTAGCCTGTCACCTTTCTTTTACTCGTGTTCACTCTACAATTATTAGAGTGCCAAACTCTAAATCTACGGTTTACAATTTATTGAGCAACAATGTCATTCAATAAAGTTAGTACTTGGTAATAAATCCGCCCCATAACTATTATCAATGATCAATAGACCACTCATAATAGCATACCCTTGTTCCTGTTTCTGTTCCTTCATATACCATTCCTCGAGAAACAATTTCCTAAAATAGTTAAAAAAATTGATTGCCTTGAAAATATATCATTAAGTAATGGTACAATTATATTACAGAATTATTTACTTAAACAAAAACTTACAGAAGCAGGTCCCTTTTTGTTACACTTCTGGCTGCATCTTTTCCTATAATCCTTCTTCTCATCGAATTTAACAAAGCTTTTTGTATGAGGAGCAAAATAGCATTCGTTACTGGAACTGGAGGATGAGCTTGAAGTGCTTGAAACAGACTTCTTTTTGCTTAATTTAATGATTGACATAATGAGTGGGAGGGGTTCTTCTTTTTGTGCTTTTAACTTGATTGACTTAGATTTAAAATTGATATATTGGGAGATGCAAAGCAACAATCAATACATAATGGACTTCTTATTCAAATAAAACAAAAAATCCAAAATATAAAATAAAATCCAAGGAAATAATAAAGGTGCTTGTAAGATATGCTTGAGCTTCCTTACTTTCAAATGCAACAAAAGATTTTTCTTCACAAAAAAAGCCTCACGATACAAAGATCTTTCAGCTTGTTCTTGACAAATAAATTGTGTATATACCCAAGATATATACACAGTGGGGGGTTTATAAAACTTTGAACAAAGTTGAATAAATAGGTGTTCTAAAGCCTAAAACTTTTAAACGGGGTTGAGTAAATCTAAAACCAACTTTTGGTAGAAAAAAAATGGATTAAAGAACTAGTATTTTTGTGCCAAAGAAGATTTGAGGATATTTATATTTGAAAACTTTTCGGCCTGCGCGAAATAAGTCACATTGAGTGTCTGACTCGAGCATTCATTGTTGGGGCGACAATAAAAATTTTCTACAGAGGTAATAAATCCCTCAGTAGTAAAAAACAGCATGGTACAGACACACCACCAATAAGAGACAAGCCCTAACATTGGATTAAAATATGCCATGAGTACGCAAAAAAACCCCAATAATATCGAAAGGGTACGGGAATCGGCATGGAAACTGTCAAGTTGATAACTCTACTGTTTCGGCATCAACAACTTGATTATATCATCTTAACAACCTCATAAATTATCCCTGGCCCTTGGCATGGTAGTGGTAAATTTCATCCCGCAGTCAAGACACGAAACAATACCCTAAAGGTGAGTCAACCTTTTTAGGAAACTTTCTCACTTATTACATCATGAATACGAATCTAATTCAGGAACTCCTGGATACCGCACATTAAATGTCGTTTGTTTCATGTGCTTGGGGTCCAGTAAATTGCCGTACTAGTAACCCTAAATCTGGTCGAACAATAAGCCTCATACAATACTGAAATTTCCATCACTGACTGACTTCGTCTGGTCCCTATGCTTCCCCCACCACCCCCAGAGCCTAAAACATGTTAATATTCGTATCAGACAAATTGGTACAGCGAATATCCATACTGGGAATACCCGCGGGGGAAGCAACTCTGCGGCGTACGTTTTAGGTTGCGTATGTTGCCGGTGAACGCGGTTCCCAGGAGCTTTTATTATTGTGTCAAGTCGCAAAGGGTTTACTGTTTAGTCAAGGGGTTGTGATGGGTAAACTTTCCCCATCTGTAATTCCAGCCATTTGGAACATCGTTCAGATTGGCTTACTCTGTTGGTTGCGCTGAATTTTACGTCTGAATCTTGTATCCTGGCTTATCGTGCATAGAATCTGCGACATTCACCAGCCCTATTATATAACTTTCGCTTAGGGCTACGCGACATTTATCGCTGCCGCCAGTACATTGCATCAGATGGTGCGGTGTAGTGCAGCGCGCGCTACCCGCCGCATAAGTCCGGCTAATGGTCCTCATCTCCACCACCACATTAATGATCATGGTTATGGCCGATAAGCCAATAGGTGAAACAACTTTATTACTACATATTGCTACCAGGTTACTATTTTCGGAGGTTTGCCCCCTTCTAAGTCATCGATGGAGCAAGTGGGGTGACCCTCTATTTATAGTGAAGTTTATACACTCCATGCAAGAAATAGATGACATGGTAACCTTGTTTCAAGACTAATACTGTTACTAAACCTTTAATTCTCAATTAAGTATGTATTTTACAAATTCCGGCCTTTTAAGGCACCCTAATGCTAATATGCTAATGCTATAACAATCTCTTTTAATCACTTGTTAATTCATCATATTCGTACCTAAACGCTTGAAACTCAAGCTCACCACTGAAAACATCCATATATTCACTTTTCCTTTCCTTTACAGTTTGTAGTAACTCATCCTCTGACTTGTCAAATTTAAGTCCACTAACTGCCTCAAAAATCGATTTAAACTGTTCAATTAAACAGAAGACCCCTTTGAGATACCCATAATCTTTTGAATCAGCCAAATTAAACTGATCAAATTCTTCCTTCAGTACTATGAAACTTTTGCTGAAATCAATTAGTTTAATCACCACATTTTCATCATCTTGATTATCATAAACAATTAAAATCGAAGATCCATAAAGCCTGAAGTATTCAAGCTCATTAACCAATCCAAAAATATGTTGTAGTTGCTTGATAATAATTAAACTCTTCACAATTATATGGAACCGACGCTTGTTATTTAAAAATCTTACAAGATTATTCAAAAACTGCTTAGCGTTTAACTGGCGGCCATAATATTTATCATATAATTCAAATTTACCATGATGATTGATTGTTTGTAAACCACACAAACGAGTTCCCAAGTTGAGAGAGGTGGAATTTTTACACTTCAATTTTTGACTACGTACTTTTTCAGTACTTGAATTAATTCCATATTGACGAGTTCCCATCTTTAAATCAACCACAAACGGTTCGGTAAGCCTATTGGTCAAATCCTCCAACACCAAATAATTTTGAACTTTCCCATTGAGCAGTAATTTGATTGTACCTTTACATTTGGGGAAATATTGATTTAGCTCAGGATATTCCTTGATCACCTTCTCATATACGACATTCTCTCCATTGAGTTCTTTAATTACATATTTATCGTACTTATAGATTATACTATGCCCTCCAATCTTATTAAATTTGGTTAGCCGAAGTGATGAAACACCATCAAACACATCGCATTTACACTCTGTCACCTGGGCCTCAATTGTGTCAATAAACTTTCGTAACCCATTTGAACTCACGGAATGCAGATGCAAAGCCGATGCCCTGCCTGATGATTCAAAACTTGGACGCTGGGCCTCAGGCTGAGGACCTCTGGTTGATACGGGTGAGGAACTAAGGGTTTTATCGTCGTTCCTCATTGTATGTTATTTCGCAAAAATATTTTGGCTGATGCGCCTTTTATGTTTTCCGATGAGTTCTAAAACGTGTAGCAGCGAAAGTTATTAAAATGGCTTTAATTGTTTTGTTAATTTTAAGCCTTGCCTGCTGGGGGATATGGGGTACCACGAGCATGGCGGAGGCTCTGGGGCTCGTGAATCCATTTACAGCCGATGGTGACCCTCATTTACAGCACCAATACCTGTTATCTTCCATGGATGCAATTAATGCTTCACATCTCCATTATGATATCGATGTTGCCGCTAATAATAGTAACAAGGGTCCTCTGCAAAGCCCGATAAGAGCAGTGTTTTTAGTGCTCTGCCGAAATTTCGAACTTTATGAACTTCTAGAAACTCTTCTGTCCGTACAAGACCGCTTCAATCATAGGTATAATTACGACTATGTCTTACTTAATGACGAGCCATTTACCACCAAGTTCATCAACACCGTTCGTAATCATTTACCCAACTCACACGTATCATTCGGGCAAATTCCAGAAGAGCACTGGTCTTATCCTGACTGGGTTGATCAAGAAAAGGCGGCTGCTGCCCGGCATTTGTTAAGCGAAAAGGGCGTGGTGTATGGAGATTCAGAATCGTACCGCTTCATGTGCAGATTCTATTCGGGGTTTTTTTACAAGCATCCTTTACTTCAAGAATATGATTATTACTGGAGAATTGAACCGGGCATAAAACTTCTTTGTGATATAAATCATGATATCTTTGAACGTATGCATAGAAACAATGCAAAGTATGCATTTACTCTAACAATGTTTGAATATGCAGATACTATCCCGAGTCTCTGGGATCACGTGAAGGAGTACAAAAAGGATCATATGATAGATGGTGAGTTGACGGCACTAACAGAGAATGACGACGAAGCCCAGTCTTATAATCTTTGCCATTTTTGGTCCAATTTTGAAATTGCATCCTTTGATGTTTTTCGGAATAGTAACTATTCATCGTTCTTTAATTACTTAGAATCCACGGGTGGGTTCTTCTACGAAAGATGGGGGGATGCTCCGATACATTCTCTCTATGTCAGTTTATATTTGAAGAAACTGGACTTGTTATACCTCGAAGATGTAGGGTATTACCACTCGCCATACCTTCAATGTCCCAAGGTAGAGTCACATCGTTTCAGCAATCGATGCGTTTGTGATCCTGATTTAGACTTCTCATATAGCTTTCAAAGCTGTACGAGTCATTTTAGAAACATTATCGGCCAATAACGATAAACGAATGCATTTATTATATTACTCATAAATCTAGATTAATACAGAGAAACAAGAGTATCCACATCATCCAACCCTTCTAATTCATCTTGCTGTGCCACCCTCTTTAAAACCTCTTTCTTACTACTCTCTTGAATATATCCGTCTAATAAAAGCTCATCTAGAATATGATACGCTTTACTAAAGCCAAATATAATATCCAATTCACAAACATTCCCATACATCTTATCCATTTGTTCCACAAAACGATGGATTATCTCTAGACTTATCAATTCATTATCATCATTTTCAACTCCCATAATAAAGAATAAGGAAGCATACCTTCTATATATGATTTTGATATCTTTATATTCCAAAATATTACACATCTTAGCACGACGGGTTAAAATTATGGTAGTAAGCTCTTTCATGATTCTGCTCTTTTCTTTTTGACTGATGGTTTCATACCATTTCGTTAATCTGACCTTACCCTGTCTGGATAAGAGGAACATAAACTTAACGGCCATAGTGGAGGATGTTTGGATCAATTATTTGAGAATCGCGGCAGTGAGATTTGACAATATAAATATAGATAGATTTGTCTCATAGTAGATTTGTCTCCTTGTATATTTGTTTCCTTGTATATTTTCCCCGTATCTATTAATTTCATAGTTTATCAGTCTATAAATATTAACTAAAAAGCATCTTCTGTTAGATGGGTAGTGTCTTTTAAGAATTGCAAGTGTGATTCAATCTCACCACACAATTCTTCTGGGTCTACTCCTTGGAATATATTAATCTTAACCTTCTCTGCACACACAAAGTGGTGCATATTTTGCCATTGAAGTAATTCAAAATCAAAGTGAATATCTTCCTTAACACGATTCCCATATAATCTAATTCTATTTCCTCCACTTACAAGCCTTCCATTCGTCTTTAAATCCCATGGGTTTAATTTGGGGAAATTGGAATGTATAAATAGCAAATCAGGCTCCATGTTTGCATAATCGTTGATGGGATTAAATTGTCCCATCCCGGTTCCGACAAAATTATTATTGGCATCGAAGTACCCCAAGGCCTTTAAAAACTTTTTGACTTGATAGAAGTTGGACCCAAGGGCAACACAAGCTGCTAAAAAGGTTTCTTTGTCTCCTTCACCATCACTTCCTTGAGAGAATAATGGATAGTAATGGGTAGGACCATATAAGTTATAATACAAGGCAAGGATCAATACGTCAAGATGTGTTTTCTTATTAATCATTATTTGACCCGATTCATTGGTGGGATCTGGGATGGCCCCCTTGTATTGATGGAACGGTATTTCACTCTCAGGAAATTTAGAATAGTCGATATTTTCATAGTTACTTATCAACTCATTATATCTCCTCAAATATTGTTTTTTATCAACGTCAATATCAGCAATTTCATAATACAATGGAGAGGTGGCCCGCTTCCAGAAGTCAGGCCACACAATTAGCCCATGGTCTTTGAATGGATTCGAAGCCAATAGTTTATCAGGATTTCTGGTTGGTGTATTATCGCTATCCAAAAACAAGATTTTTTCAAAACTCGATAAAAGCAAGGCTAACACCTTATATTGGTATCCCTTGAACTCAAGCTTCTTAAATATGTTTTCCTCAACACCATTTTGCTTCAAAGCATGTGGAAGTAGTATACATTTTGCATTATACTTGGGAAATACCTTAAAGCATAAATTCGATTCAAACTCCTCTAGAGTAGGAATCAAAATTTCGATGGGTAACAAACTTCCTAGATCTCTGATCGACTTCACAGATAAAAGAGTCAAGAAGTTGAACTTTCCCCCTCCCACAAACACTATTCCTTCTCCTCGATACATACCTTCCGGAACCTCAGACGTCTTAGGTAACGTCTTCAAAACATGGGAATGGGAGTGATGCATTGCGCTGAACTCCTTCTTACTCAACTGTAAAAAGCTAGATAAGTACTGCTCGTTGAAGACGATTCTATTATCTTCGCTATCGTCATCCTTGGAATTATATCTGGCATGATATATTCTTTCTTCACTTTTGTAGCTACTAAGTTGTGGAACACTTGGCCTGTACTTATAGATATTCAGAAATATTCCAGATAAGAAATCGAACTTTTTTGGGTCTAATGGCTGCACCAACTCATTGATCAAGTTGTACTTTTCATCAGTGGAAAATTCGTCGAAGTTATTGATTTCATTATCTATACGACTTTTCCTGGCAGCTTCAGTTTGCAGGAATGGCGTTGTTTTACCAGTGAAAAAACCTGATATTCTGGTACGTTCCTTAATCAACGCCGATTCAATTTCGATTTCAAATTCATTGATGCTGAACGTACGCCCTATCAGTATAGTTGTAACAATAATCACAATAGCTAATACCAAGTAGAAGAGCAGTCTTTTTTTCCTCACAAGAAACATGATATAGGCAATGAGCTTTAAGAATATTGGAACTCCTGTAGTCCAAAAATGTTATGGTATTCTATTATGATGGGCTCAAATACTACCGTTCCCTGTAACTTCTTCGTTCTCGTGGAGAGATTTCGCGTTTCCAAAAGTGCAAAGTCAAACTGCAAAAAAAAATCAACCTCATCTCTCATCTCATACAGAAATCATGTCAGACGAAGAATTTGACATCACCAAATCTTTAGCTCTCAACCTAGAGAGCTCAGACGAAAGTGATAATGAAGACATACCTGTGAACACCAAAAGGGTTGTCAAAAAAAGGAAAACTGCCCCAACAGAAGCATTTCCAAGCTTAGAACTTTCGGATAATGAAAATGATGACGAAGATACAAAAAAACCCGTCAATGATGCCATTTCTTCTTACTTTGCCACAAACAATCCAAATGCAAAGAAAGCCAAGAGTGGAACCTTCCAATCTTTTGGATTTTCTAAATTTTTAATAGGAAACATTTTGAAGAAAGGTTTTAAACAACCAACTCCGATTCAAAGAAAGGCCATTCCTTTAATCATGGACAACCGAGATGTGGTTGGTATGGCAAGAACTGGTTCAGGTAAGACTGCTGCCTTTACTTTACCTATGATTGAAAAATTAAAGGCTCATTCAGCTAAAGCTGGTTCCAGAGCTATCATTTTATCCCCATCAAGAGAATTAGCATTACAAACATATAAGCAGGTCAAGGAATTCAGTTACAAGACAGACTTAAGAATCACGTTATTAGTAGGTGGTGATTCTTTAGACGACCAATTCAGTGCCATGATGACCAACCCAGATATCATTATAGCTACCCCAGGTAGATTTTTGCATTTAAAGATCGAAATGGATTTAAACTTAAAGGCTATCGAATATATTGTATTCGATGAAGCTGACAGATTATTTGAATTGGGTTTTGCAGAGCAATTAAATGAGTTGATCGCTAGTTTACCTTCTTCGAGACAAACATTATTGTTTTCAGCCACTTTACCCAAATCTTTGGTTGAGTTTGCTAAAGCTGGTTTGTCCAACCCGACGTTGGTGAGACTAGACGCTGAAACCAAAGTTTCTGATCAGTTGGAAATGGCTTTCATCACTACCAAGAAGAATGAAAGAGAAGCAAACTTATTACACTTGTTACAAGATGTGATTAAAATGCCTCTTCCTTCACCCGAAGAGATCAAGAAAATCACTGAAATGAACAAACGAGACGAAGATTCTGACGAGGAAGAACAACAAGGTTCAAAAGATAAAAAGAGAAAGAAATTCAAAAAGGAAAGACTTCCTCCAGCCAATTTGATTCCATCCAAATTCTCTACCATCGTGTTTGTTCCTACAAGACACCACGTTGAATACATCACCAACCTCTTGAGATCCTACGGTTACCTTGTCTCATACATTTATGGTACTTTAGATCAAACTGCAAGAAAGCAGCAGTTATATCAGTTCAGAATCGGATTGACTACCATCATGGTGGTGACAGATGTTGCAGCCCGTGGTATTGATATCCCAATTTTGGCCAATGTGATCAACTTTACATTACCCTCATCATCCAAGATCTTCATCCATAGAGTTGGTAGAACTGCCAGAGCAGGTAATAAGGGTTGGGCATATTCCATTGTGAACGAAAAGGAACTTCCATACTTATTGGACTTGGAGATTTTCTTGGGCCGTAAGATCTTGACAACATCATTGCATGAATCAAAGTGTAAGTTGCTCAAAGAAAAGCTAGGCAATGAGTACAAGGAGCCAAAGGTGTCGTACACCGACAGATTAGTGATAGGATCAGCACCAAGAAACGAGTTAGAGCATTGTGAAGAGATTTATGAAAATTTGCTTAAAAACAACTATGATTTGCAATTGGTCAAGGAAGTTTCATTGAAAGGTGAAAAATTATTCCACAGAACAAGACAACCTGCTTCTGCTGAATCTGTTAAAAGATCAAAGAATTTAGTTGAGCACCAGTTATGGGATGAGCAACACCTTCTTTTTGGCCCTAACTTAGAGAGGGAAAAGCAGGCTTTCTTGGATAAGTTGACTAATAGAAACAGTAAAGAAACAGTTTTCGAATTCAACACCAAAGAGAAAGAAAAAGCCGATAATAGTATGGCAGAGTTTATGTTCAGAAGAAGAAAGCAACTTGCACCAATCCAAAGAAAGGCCAAGGAACGTAGAGATTTATTGGAAAAGGAAAAGGTTGCAGGATTGAGTCATAACATCGAGGATGAAATCTTGAATAATAACGAGACCAACAATGATGAAGTCGCCAATGAAGATGATCTTGCCTTTTTTGAGGACTTTGACGAGCTGGTACAACAAAAACCAAAGGCTAAAAAGTCATACAAGGATCCACAATTCTATATGAGTCACTATGCTTCTGCGTCAGACATCCAAGATAAACAATTGTCCTTAAATTCCAGTTTCGCCAATAGTGCTTCTCAAGCAGCGTTCGATTTAGGAACGGACGATAAAATTCAAGTCAACAAGCAAATCTACACATGGGATAAAAAGAAAGGTAAATATATCAACTCCAGGTCTACTGATGCCAAATATATCATCAGTGAATCCGGACAGAGAATTCCTGCCACTTATAAGTCAGGAAGATTTGAAGAGTGGAGAAAACAAAACCCATCTCGTAATACTGATGATTCTATGAGTAACTTGGGTAACAAGAAAATGAAACACAATCAAAACAAAGCTCCAAGGTTACCTGACAAGTTTAGAGATGATTACCAGAAACAAGTTAAGAAGGTGGAGAAGGCTCTTGAATCTGGTAAGAATATTAAGGGATATAACAAGGCTGGAAGTCAACAAGAAATTAAGAGTACCGAGCAAATAAGAAAGGATAGAAAGTTGAAAGAGAAGAGAAAGGCCAAGAACTCAAGACCCAGCAAAAGACGTTAAGAGATATGTAGTATAAGTATCAAATCAAGACAAACAACTGATATTTTTTATTCAATAGTAAATAAAGAAACCTATTTAGTTTCTTCTACCTCCTCTACTATAAGGATGATAACCTCTACTTCTGTTGTAACCACCTCTTCCTCTTTGACCACCTCTTTGACCACCTCTTCCTCTTGGTCCCTTTGGTGGACCATAATCCCTTCTGCCGTTACCGTAGTCTCTGTTTCCATTACCATAGTCTCTGTTAGAATTACCATAATCTCTATTTCTATTGTAATCGCCTTGTGGGCCTTCAGGAGGGGGAGGAGGAGCATCTTTATTTTGTTCATGTTCTTCTTGTTGTTGAGGATTCAAAGGTTGGCCAGGCTGTTCACCCTCCGTGGCATCAGCACCACCCTGCTGTTGTTGGTACATATACCACTGTTGCATTCTTTGCCAGTATTCAACCATTTCCGGAGTCATATTAGGAGTTTGTCCATATTGATTATATTGACCGTACTGGCTGTAAGGGTTGTAAATTTGCTGCTGTTGCTGCTGCATCTGTTGCATTTGTTGGTTTTGCTGGTGTTGACCTCTTGGTTCAGCACGCTTCACTTCCATTGATTTACCCTTGAAACTAACATACTTGTTGACACAAACCCTATCAACAGCTTCAGGCGAGTCATACGTAATAAAACCAAATCCTCTTGATCTCCCAGTATCTTTATCAATCATCAATTGAGCATCGATAATATGACCGTATTGGGAGAAGAATTCGTTGAAATCTTTTTCTGTGACCAATGGATCAATACCACCTACAAAGATTTTACCAACCTTATCTTGTTCTTCTCTTGCGATAGCCCTTTTTGGATCAATCAACTTACCATCTAAAACATGATCCGTCTTGACAACTTCATCCACAGATCTTGGATCCTTGAAGGTTAAAAACCCGAACCCTCTGGATCTACCGCTAGCAGAATCTCTCATAATGGTATAATCCAGAACTTCACCATACTTTGAGAAATACTCAACCAATCCTTGTTCAGTAGTATCCCAATTAAGACCACCAATGAACATCTTACCACTATCTCTACCCATGCTGGATGGAGCCAATTGTTGTGGTTGTGGAATTGGGGGAGGCATACCGCCAAACTGCTGTTGCAATTGAGAGAAGTCGGGCATTCCTGGAGGAGCAGCTGGGGCAGCCGGAGCGGCTGGGGCAGGAGCGGAACTAGCTGGCGCAGCCGGAGCAGCAGGGGCTGGAGCAGCAGGAACGGCAGGAGGTACACCACCAGCCGGAGTTACATTAACTGACGAGTCAGAAGTTACGTTAGTAGTATAAGCAGCTGAATTTGCTGCCGACGGAGCAGCTGATTCAGACGATTCCGTCGAGGCAGGAGCAGGAGCTCCAGGAGCCGGAACGGAAGCGGCGGAGGCAGAACCATCTTTTGATTCACCCTTAGTTTCCGACTGTGAATCTTTCAGGTCAGGGGATTCTTTTGTTGTCGTTTGGTCATTTGTGTCATCGTCACCATAGATATCCTCAAAGAGGGCTTCGTCATCATCGATTGCAGACATTTTTATATAAGTGTATTTATGCTTATCTTAATATATGAATCCAACAAGTTTATTAGTTTAACAAATATGTACGTGAGCTACCTACTAAGCAATATAAAGTTCGGTAAGTACGATATGGCGGCAAACGTAACGAGTATGATAGGTGTTAAGGGGTGTCAGGTCAAGGACTATAATCACTATATAGTAATTACCGAGAGTTGATTTGTGACGGAATTAAATGGATTAACACTCAGATACACACAGGTTTATGTGTAGGTAACGCTTGTTTAAACGGTTGTGGAATGGGTTGGGAGAAAGAGATAATCGACGAAAATGCGATGGTGCGAGTACCCCGGTCGTGCACCCAAACAATATCTTGTGATAGGTGACAATGCCAGTTGTAGTAGGGATATCGGTATATTTACGGGGCAAGACTGTCGATACTGATTGGACTTGCCTTGCACGGTGCCATTAAATTCTGGATAAAATCATCTCATTATCGTAGATCTGCTAACCTCATCTCATCTCATCTTCGCATATTTTTATCAGTAATGAAAGAGTACTTGATATACTTTGCCCAGGCATATCCCAACTTCAGGAGGGCAGAGTTGGAGTCTCTCCTGGACCTATACAATGTGCCGTTGGATCTTCTGCACCACGACGAATCCAATCCATTTCTTATAGTCAAGCTAGAAAATGACCAACAAGCCAAAAAGATACTCGAAAGATCTATTCTCGCAAGAGGTATATATGAATTATGGGGGCAAGGAACAACCTTAGAGGAGCTTCATGAAAGTGTGAAGTCTAATTCGTCACATAAGTTCGATCTTTACAAACATTGTTCCTTCAAGTTCGACTTCGTGGGGTACATGGGGAAGAGATCTAGCTCAGACAAGTTCTCTATGATAGAGTCATTCAAGTTCGTTGCTTTCGAGGGCCCTATACGGATGAAGAACCCGGATGAAATCTTCACGATTCTAGAAGAATATGAAGTGCATGGCCAAGACAAAGCAACGACTCCAAACAAAATGTGGTTCGGGAGACAAGTGCAATTAAGTGCTAGGACAGAGAACATTTTGGATAAATACGACCTCAGAAGGAGGAAGTATATTGGCACCACATCTTTTGATGCCGAGTTGGCTTTGGTATCTTGCAATATCACTCAGGTGGATAACAAAAAGATTGTTTATGATCCATTTACTGGAACTGGTTCTTTCCTTGTTGCAGCAGCAAATTTTGGCGGGCTTTCTATCGGCTCGGATATAGATGTCAGGATATTGAAGGGGAAAGGCCAGAATACCATTGATCTGAACTTTAAACAGTATAATACCCGTTCTAACTTCCTTGACATTCTTACCATGGATTTCACAAATAACGCATTGAGGTCAGATTTCCCAATAGATACTATTGTTTGTGATCCTCCTTATGGTGTCAGAGAAGGGCTTAAAGTTTGTGGAGCCAAAAATGAAGAAAAAGCGGCTGGTAGAGAGAATGTTATAATAGATGGGGAGAAAGCACATTTGCGCCGTGATTTCATCGCTCCCAAAAAGCCTTACGAGTTGTCTGATTTATTAGACGATCTTCTCAATTTTGCTGCTCAAAGACTACCCATCGGAGGCAGATTGGGATTCTGGATGCCTACAGCCAACGATGAGTTCGAAGTTAATCAAATTCCTCAGCACCAAGAGCTTGAGCTATTGTATAATCTAGAGCAAGAATTTAACAAGTGGTCGCGTAGGCTTTTAGTCTATGTCAAAAGAGATTCATGCTACGAAGGTGTGACCAGCAATGGATTAAAGCAAAACAACATCAAGAATTTTAGAGAGCGTTACTTCAAAGGATTCAGTGAGAAAAGTAAGTGAAAAAGTCGCGATTCAACAAATCTCATATAGGTAATGGATATACTAAAGTATGTAATTTAATAGACTTTTGACAAAGGTGAACGCCTTACTAACAAGCCCACAGGACCGATAAGACCAACCCTCGTGGTATCCCAGAAGCACCATTCATTGACAAAGTCGAAAACTTTGTTAAAGATGTGGAAACAGATTTTGACAAGGTGATGCAAGCCTTCCAAGACAGATTACAACAATACAAGTACATGGAACTTTCGAAAAGAAACCAAATGAACGAATTAAATGTCAAAATCCCAGATATAGAGAAGAACTTGGAAATCATCAAATACATCCAACAAAATAAATCCAACAGTGAAGACAATGAAGAGCATAATACCATAGATACCAACTACGAGTTGAATGATACTTTATACACGGAGGCGTCGATCAAAACCGACAAATTGGATTCAGTATATCTCTGGCTTGGTGCTGAGGTGATGTTGGAATACCTGTTGGACGAAGCCACTGAATTGTTGAATGAAAGATTGAAAAATAATAAACTGCTGGTGGAAATTGCCAAAGAAGATTTAGTATTCTTGAAAGAGAATATCACTACCATGGAAGTAAATACCGCTAGATTATATAATTGGGATGTTGAAAGAAGAAGAAACTCTCGTGTTGAAGAAGGAACTAAAAATCTCAAGATTTAATCGTTCATACCATATCATGCTTAATATACTTAATAAGTTAGATCAGCCAACCAATGTCTCTAATTATCCGTATTACCGCCGCCGCCTGTACGGACCCAGCTCGCCCCGGAGATCTCATCTCGCGCAGATTAGCCCGAGTTTCCTAATTGGGCGGGCTTGCCTCATTTTCCATCTGTAGTAAACTAACAAAACTCCAATCACACTTACCCAACTGTTTACATGACGAAGTATGTTCCTTTCCCTTGGTGGAGACTTACCATTTATGACCTTCTCCTATGGATCCTCAATGTTACATTCGACTGTTTCTTTAGAGAAATAAGATCGAGAGGCGCCTTTAAAATACCTCGAACGGGCCCTGTGATCTTTGTGGGAGCACCACACGCCAACCAGTTTGTGGATCCGGTGATTCTAATGAACCTTGTTAAGAAAGTGAGTGGAAGGAGAATCAGTTTCCTTATAGCCGCCAAATCCTACAGGCTTAAATTAATAGGAATGATGTCTAAATGTCAACTATCAATCCCCGTTGAAAGGCCTCAGGATAATTTGATTTCAGGCCAGGGCAAAATCTATGTGGATTTTGCAAAAGATGCTTGCTTGGTTAAGGGGCAGAACACTTTCTTTACTCAGTATTTGGGTGAAAAGTACTTGATTGCATTACCAAAATCTTTAGGTGCATCTGAGGTTCTTGAGATACTTGACGATGAAACTGTGGTCATAAGGAAGCCTTTCAAAGATACAGATAAAATCGTGCAACTATTGAAGGAAGGAACGCCTTTCAAATATGCTAGAAAGATCGATCAAAATGAAGTTTACGATCACGTATTCAATCACTTGGCTAATAATAATTGTATCGGGATATTCCCAGAGGGTGGATCCCATGATAGAACCGACTTGTTGCCCATTAAGGCAGGAGTTGCCATTATGGCTTTAGGGGCCATGGCCAATTTCCCCGATTGCAATGTGAAGATCGTGCCCTGTGGAATGAATTACTTTAATGCCCATAAGTTCCGTAGCAGAGCCGTTATTGAATTTGGCAACCCCATTGAAATAACTAAGGAAATGAGTGAAAAATACAGCAATCCAGAAACAAATAAAGAAGCCGTGAAAGAATTGCTTGACGTCATCACCAATGGGTTGAAAGCTGTAACCGTGACGTGTGATTCGTTTGAAACTTTGATGGTGATCCAGGCTGCTAGAAGATTATATGCTAACCATTTTGCAGCCCGTTTACCTTTACCATTGGTGATTGAGATGAATAGAAGATTGGTCCATGGGTATAAGACGTTTGAGAAAGAGCCCAAAGTCCAAGCTTTGAAAGAGAAAATCTTAGAGTATAACAAGAAATTGGATCAAATACATTTACCAGATCATTTACTCGAGAATTTTAATGAAAAGAGTAAACTTAGAAGTGTGGGTATTCTTACTTACAGGTCCTTCAAGTTATTCTTTTTGTTTATTTTAGCCTTACCTGGAGCCGTGTTGTTTTCTCCCGTCTTTCTTATTGCTAAAATTATTTCAAGCAAGAAGAAAAAAGCGGCCTTGGCCAACTCAGTTGTTAAGATTCAAGGAAATGATGTGGTGGCTACCTGGAAGATCTTGGTGAGTTTAGTCATTGCTCCGGTTTTTTACATCTTTTATGCCACCGTTGGTTGCTTCCTTTTGAGGAACTACTTGCAATTCGAAATTGGAATTTTAAAAGTATGGCCCGTCTTATATTGCTTCAATGTTTTAATTACTTATTCTGCCTTATTAACCGGTGAACAAGGTTTAGATATATTCAAGAGTTTGAGACCTTTGTATATTTCTGTTATAGATGGTTCCTCCATAACAGAATTGAAAGAATATAGAAACAAATTGACGGATGAAATCACAGAAATTGTGGACGAGTTTGGCTGGAAGTTGTTCCCTCAAGACTTCAATTTATTGGAATTGAGCGACGCCGAAGAAGAAAAGATCACTATGAATTTACAAAAGAAGAGGAAACATAAAAAGGAAAGCTCCGAATCAGCATCAAATTCGTCAACTTCCTTGAGTTCACAATTCTCGTCCACTTCTTCCATGTCAGATGGTGTTTCATTATTGAACTCTGAAAACTCATTAACCAATATCCCCATGTTCAGTGACTATGAGCTACACGAAAATAAAGATTCAGTTATGACACCAAGAGGTGATTCTGATGATTATGCTATATCCAGAGCTTCCAGTCAATTGGAGTTAAATTTTGGCCATAAAAGAAACCATTCAGATGTCCATCAAAAGCTTACCGACAGAATTAAGATGAAAATGAGAGAGAAATGGGAAGAAAAGGAAAAACTTGAATAGGCCATATAGCATCTAAACCACTGAACGATTATTTATTATACTTTAATATACACTATTTATGGGACTCATGATTGTACATTGGCTTGCTTGGAGTAAAACTCAATCACTTGTTCTGAGGTTGTAGCATCTTCCACCCCTTTGTCATCTCTAATTCTTAAAAATCTTGGGAACCGTAAGGAGATACCTTTGGTGAATTCTTGATGACCTGCCTTATAGATAGGACTCAATGACAAATCAGCTGTCAACACTTCAAACAATATGCTAGGGTCAAACCACACGTCAGGAACAGCACTAGGGTCATATACAAAAGAACTCTTAGGGTGTGATATTTCGGTTGGTTTCAACTTTTCATAGAGGTTAGTCAAATCTTCATCCGAGAATCCGGTACCAATTTTACAGGTAGTTTCAAATTCTCCGGTATCATCATTATAACTGGCTAATAAAAACCCACCGTAAGTACCAGTTCTTTTACCCTTCCCATTATAAGCTCCCACGACTACTAAATCTAGTGAATCTCCAACACCAGCTAAATAGTCTTTTTTCAATTTAAGCCAATTTCTAGATCTTTTAGAAGGTTCGTAGTATGATTCTTTTGAATTCAACATCTTCACCATCAATCCTTCACAACTGTCTTTAACTGATTGATCCAAAAAAGCCTGTAATTCATCCAAATTCGAAGAATTCTTGTAAGTTGCATAGGTGAATTTACCCTCAACCGGTTTCAAATTATCAAGCATTATTTTTCTTCTCTCTGCTAATGTTTTATTCACAATGGCATTACCATTGAAGTATAATATATCAAAGGCAAATAAGCAAATATGCACCTTAATATCTTTTTCATCAACGTCTTTTCTCTTTCTCGTAGATAAAATTTGGAACGGTAAGATTTTGTTTGTTTGTCTATCCCAAGCTACAGCTTCACAGTCCAAGATCAAGGATGTAATTGGCTCGGTTGTGCTATCTTCTTTTTGAACCTTCAAGAAATCTTTGATGATGGTGATTAAGTCAGGGTACCGTTGTGACATATCTTCAGAATTACGAGAATAAATCCTAACTTGACCATCAGGTAATAAATGAATTTGTGCTCTTTCTCCATCATATTTATACTCACAAGTGAATTCTTCGCCCTGGAACCTATCCAAGACTTCTGAGATGGCCTTAGTTGGCTTGGCCAACATTGGTTTCAACGGAATACCAGGAGTTAAGTGTACATGTTCCAATAGATCAAAGATTCCATGTTGGTAAGCACTCTTGATGATAATCTCATAATTAGGAATTAAGGAGAAGGATTCCCTAATAATATCTTCGGCCTTGGTGATATTTTCGGGCGTAAGTTTATGGCCTTCATAGCTAACAAATGCTTGTGCCAACCCAATCAATACAGTTTTCTCAGCCAACCCAATTCTAAGTTTACCCTCCAACGATCTCACCAAGAACTTAGCTTCACTAGTCTTCCTCTCACAAGCAGTCAACAACTTATTGATGGTTGCAATCTTTTTCAGCTGGGAATCCTTACCGGTTGATTTAGCAATTTTAGTCAAGCTGTCAAATACATGATCTATATCCAAAGGTTGAGGCTTGAACATAGTAGGCTGGCCAGATCTCGATTGTTGGGCCACCAAACCCAAATCACCAAAGCTCTTATAATCTTGCTTGATCTTGCTGGATGGTCTTCCATAACATTCACTAATGGCTTTAATCAATAGCGTTTCACCTAACCCAAGTTCCAAATCTGGCTCATAATCAGGTCCTAACCTATTGATGGATAAATATACTATTTTCACCAATTTATCAACAGTTGAGCTATTTAGCACTTCTAAGTAGAGCTCGGAGATGATGGAGATCATTTTTAACCTCCCTGATTCAGCGCCAATTTCTTCAAACACAGAACATAACTTGGCATAAGGTAGTTTTGACACAGTAATGACCTTCTCATCTTTGTGGTGCTCATGTTCTTTCTTGCCAAGTTCGATAAGCTTCTCGGCATCTGCATGTTCTTCGGCGGCAGAAGGTGATTCTTCTTTTGAGCTTGACACTTCTGGGTCAGTGGGATTTACATCTTCAGTCTTTGTTCTTTTAGGGCTTGACTCAATAGAAGGTTGAGATGATCTCTTTTGAGTGGATTGAGAAGATAGAGGGGCATCAGGTTTCTTTCCTAATGCTCCCTTCCCAGAGAAAAATCTAGCAATGGATTGTTGTTGGGCCATACTTACGCTTGTTTTGATCAATTTACTTCTTACAGGCAAGAGGACTCTCAACATGCAAACGTAAGACGCGGTAATTTTCCACCTCCTCGCGTTTCAAATTATTTAAACGTATCTAAAATAATCTTTTATAAATCCTAACACAAAGATTTTATATAATTGTACATATAATTAGATGACTGAGCTCCAAATTGCTTGGGGCCCCTTCTCTTCGTAGCTGTCTGAATCAACAAACATCTCACCACCATTATTAGTGTTACCTCCGAATATCTGTTTGGCATAAATTTGACCTCCTAAGAAATATACGTTCTCCCAGGAGCCACCTAATTCCTTCGGTTTCTTCCATTCAGGGAAGTGTTCAGGGTATTTGGCTAATCTGACAGATGTTGGAACTTGGGCTATCACAAATTCACCTTCAGTTGTTTCAGCTGCTTCTTCTACTTGTTGATAGGCAGCTATAGCGGAATTGATGCCGGAGGCTTCAACGGCTGCTTGCTCTGCAGGGGAACGAATTAAGTATTTTTCATGGATGGTTTTGATTAAAGATTCCTTGAAGCCAGGAATTTTAAACGTTGATCCAACGAGTATCAAATTATTATAACATTCTTGCTTTCTTTCAAGATCCGGGAGTTTATCCAAAACACTATGGATGGATTTGGCTAGGAACTCAACAAGTTTAGAAGTTCCTTGGAATCTTTCCTTTCCTATAGTGATTTTTTCATTGGTGTCAGGGTCAGTGAAAGTGTTCTTTTCCAATTTAGTATTTGGGAGCTTTTCCTCTTCTTCTGCTTGTTCTTCCAACTCAGCTTTAATGCCATTATTCAGGTTCTCAGTCACCAATTTGGCCACGTCGATATTATCCTCTGTATGCTTCAAATCGTTAATTGAGTAAAAAGATTCATCATCATTAACCACTTCAAAAATATCAGATGTCTTTAAAGCTTCAATTTGTTTGCTAGACAATGATGGCAATAACTTGGCTAATTCTTCATTGATGAGTTCACTGCCAACACTGTAATATTTCCCAGCATATTTGATGTTTTGGCAGTTAACAACTGGACTAACTTGAGTTGAATCTTTGCCAACATCTACTAACAAGGAATTGGTCCCATTGCCGATACCAAAGGTAGAGGCAATAGATAAATCCAAGATATTGAAACCGGTGAATTCCAAGGACTCAATCACATATTTGGTGATGGATTCAATCTGTAACCTTGACCAACTCAATGAAGGTATTATCAAAAGTAAAGGAATCTGATTAATAGTCACAACGGGGTTATTAGCAATAATGCTTTGTAGCACAATCTTAAGCAAGTACTTGAACGCGTCTAAGTCGACAATCTTACTACCTTTCAATGGATGGATTTCCACAAGCTCTTCTATTGAATCTTCATTTTTTTTGGCTTGGAACTCTTTGGATACGGGGTTTTGGTAAACCACAGATGGGATCTTGTATTCAGGAGGACTCAATGATTCCTGTAAGCCGAACAGGAATAATGTATGCTCACTCCCAGGATGAACGACCAAAAAGTTATCTTCTCTATACAAAGGCATTAATGTAAATATTCATTCACCAAACCGAATGAAAAAGTGCGACTCGAGAATAGGGCAAACCCACGACCGGTTTATCTATGGCTGCGAAATTATATACTATTAGTGATTATTGACGAACTTATATCTATTTACTGGGGAAATTCATTCAGTACATAAGAGAGGGCTAGTCGTAGTCCAAGTGCTGAGCATTTTCCAAAAACTTATTATAGTTAGCTCTGGTGCCGAGAACAGATTTCTTGGACATGGTTGTTCCCAGTCTTTGCACGTTGAAATGGGGTAGCTCATCCACTGTCTCTCCGTCTACCAGTTCATCGTCATTTGCTACCAACCTTACCTCGTTAACAAATGGCAAGTCCTCGTCGGGTAACGAAGGCAATGGAGCATTTACGCTGTGGTTAGAATGCATATGAATAGGCGATGAATGAATTGGTGAGGAGTGAATAGGGGTTGAAGGATGGGAGGATGAAATATGCGGTGGGTACTTTAAGTTTGTCGAGTCGAATGAGTCGATAGATCCATTGGGCCTATGGGCCTTAGGGTCTTGAGACTTACGGCTTCTTTCAACAAACTTGGAATAATTTGATTTGGGGTCACTGGTATGGAACCTGCTTAACTTGGGGGGATGATTATGATGTTCCGTGCTGCTTAAATTTGGTACACTGGGTGATCTATCGTTGGCGTAATCGTGTCTCATCTGTGCTTTGAATGGCACAACATTGGTCAAAGTGTTTCTTCTACTTTGCCTTTCTCTGTCTCTGTCTCGGTGTTCCATTGGTCTGGATCTTGATCTCGGTCTTGTTCTTCCCGAGTTTCTCCTATGTACCTGAGGAGGTGAGTCGCCAAAGTAATCTTGAGCTTCACTATGGGTGACTTTTGGCGCTTCTCTTTCATAGTCTTGGTTCATAAACTCTTCTGGGCCGGGGATTCCGTCTGTCTCTGGAACCGTCACAGCTGGCTCCGGCTTAACGCCTCTCATTCTCTTTATAAGAACAAGCATTCCGTCCTTGGTGAAAGGAGTATCCTCAAGCTTTATGATTCCGGCATACCAACCGATTGCTCCAAGCAAAACCCCCCAAAATATACCTATTTTAGCGTAATTGAAGAAGACGGTAGAATAGTATATGATGTGTTCAGAAGACTTTGCCATTATTAATGCAAGTATTATCCCCAATGCAAAACTGGGAATATGAAACATGGGAGATGATGCGTTTAAAAATGCTACTGGAGAATACAGCTTGGACCTGGAAGGAGATTCTGTCTCCGATTGAGGGACCGTCCTAGGAGATGGCGGTATACTTATATTCAAACCAGGCGACACTTCTTTAACAGGCGAACGCATGGGTGATTCCGATTTGTTTTGAGATATCGCGTTGGAATTAAAGTTGGAATGAGGAGTGTGAGACGGGAAATCGGTTGATACCTTAATATGAGGCTTTGCGGCTTTCATAGGCATGGGTTCGGGTTCGGGCTCGGGCTCGGGGTCCAGTGGTACTTCCTCTTCAACCTCTTCAGCTATCTCGTCGACCTTCGGGCTTGACGGTCTGTTCGGATCTACAACTTGGTAAGCACAGCTGATTAAATCATTCAAATAATCATCAACGGTTCGTTTATCTGACTTGGTCGATAACTTGTCATCTTCTCCGAGTTTCTTAAGCCGAAACACCCCGTCGGGATCTTGCTTATAAACCAATTTTTTCTTCCCCGTATTAGTGGTTACCGTAGTCATGATTCAATATTGAAACTAGGTAGCTAAATGCAAGGATATCAGATGATAAAGGGTGTCGATAAGTAGATACACCTTTAAACAGCAACAAGCTAAAAAATGAGGAGTGGCAGTAAAGAAAAAATTTCAACCAAATCAAACTTTCGTCACAAAAGTTAGTAGCGTGCCCAATGGTACCAACTATTGTATTCTCACAGGTTGTGGTGATATTGTTAAAAATCGGGATGTTTTTTTTATTTCTCAATTGGGTTAACGCGGACCTTAATTACTTGCATTTAACCAGCACTAAATTCGAGTGCTCCTTAAATCGTTCCCCAGAGGTTTGCTCACCTGGATGTGGCCGAACACCAGGCGGTATCTGCCACCCGTTAGGCGGTATCGGCCACCAGCTACGCGGTATTGTGACCCCCTCGCTGCTCCTTTATTGTTGTATGATGCTACATCGTCATTCTACTGCGACGTTGTAATCTGCAACTTGGTGGACAAACTCCTGGACAAAATGCATTCCCACATTCCTACAACTTTTTTGTTACAAATTACTTCTACATTTATCATAAACATTTTCTAAAATTACACTTGACCACCACAATTGTTGGCCTGATATTTGCTGGGAATATCCGACGATGAATCCTGATCAATTACTCTATATGAAGCCCCTTATTCTTCTTGCCAATTGAATATCTTTTTGCATAATGGTAACCCTTTTAGCATGGATGGCACATAGATTTGTATCTTCTAGCAAGTGAACCAAGTACGCCTCACACGCCTCCTGTAATGCTAACACTGCATTGCTCTGCCATCTAATACCGTAATTCAATCCAATAAAGTTTTCTGCTATCTCTTTTACAAGTCTTGCAAATGGGAGCTTTCTTATCAATAGGTCGGTGTTCTTTTGGAACTTTCTGATCTCCCTTATTGCTTTCGTTCCCGGTCTGAATCGCTTTTTGGCTCTACTGGTCTTTGGTAGGTGTAATGCATCTCCTGGTTCATCTCTTGGTACTGGTGAGCCTATTCCATCTCTTCTTGTTTGGAGCAACCCTCCCCTGGAGCCTGACCTACCTGTAAGTCCAAGCCTATGACCACCTGTGTTTCCTCCCGAACGTGGTGTCGACATGTTGTTTATCAAAAAAATTCAATCGACTGTTTCCCACTCCAGATATGTGAATTTTCAGCCAGCACAAACTAAAAATTTCGAGACTTCGTGAGGCAATATACAGGAACTACGGTGGATTATATATTTACAAGCTTATGATATACAAGAGTGGTTTATGAAGGAAATTGGTGGATGAATAAGGGAAGATAGGAGAAGTGGTGACACATTTCTTATAGGCAAAAAGGTGGACTTGTCCATGTGAATTTTGAACTATTGGGCACTATCTTAGCGTTTCAGGCTAACTTACTCGTCGAGATCATCGTACTTGCCGTCCAATAAATCATTTATACTATCTTGAATGGTGGCACTTTCTTCATCCATTGGCTGGGCCGCCAACTGTTGCAACTTTTCGTTACCTCCCATGATACTTTTCATTCTCCATCCAAATTCCTTGAAACTGCTAACGTCCACTATCCAGCAGGTTCCGAGTATGGCCATAGAACTCACAGACGACGCCAATAAGGTACCAGTTCCTACCGCAACTGCTGCGTCCATGGTAAAATTATAACTTGTAGGAGGTGAGTGATTTCCTTGGAAAAATGTGGGTAAGAATTGTCTTGTGATGGTAGACTTATAGGCGAAACGAGAAGCTAATATCGTAATACCAGCTGCACCAAGAAAATACACCATTTGCGTCTTCCTACGCTTCTTGTACTCATCACTGGCATCATTCAATTTGAATCCACTGAACATTATATTACACTACAAAGGAATTTTTTGGTGCGAAATATTTATCTATACAATTGTAATAAAACAGACACATTAGAATAAAACAACTTTTCTTTCGAGCCAACACCCTTTTAAGGGGATACCCCTTTGAGAGGTAAATAAAGTACAGTCAAATTTCTCAGGTATTGGACAAAACAGCGATGGTTGAGTAAAAACATTGGTACAAAAAGGAACAGAATATATGAGATGCAAGATGTCTAGATTTCTTCCTTAAACAAGCCTCCCTTATTTTTGTTTACGCTGATTTCGTCTTCAAACTCATCGTAACTATGGGAGGTTTTTTGAGACTTGGTCTCTTCGACTTTGGCTGGGGCTGTCTCCGTCTTCTTAGCTGGGGTGGCAGATTTAGCAGCCGATTTCGATGCAGTGCTGGTGTTCTTACTTGGGCTGGTTGCACTTGGCTCTGGCTTGCTAGATTTGAAGAAGTTGGAAAGTCTCTTGAATCCTTTTTTCTTGGACTTTTCCCCTCTGGCAGTAGCAACAGCGGAAGCAGCAGTGACAGCAGGTGAAGGCTCTGATTCTTTCTTGGTACTTGGGGCCAAGACTTCATCATCCGAGAAAAGAGATGCAGTTTCTAATAACTTGTTGTCGTGGACTTCTCTCTTCAAATGCTCAGGTAACTCATCATTGATTTGGTGTTCTTCTTTGACTCTTTCCTTCAATTGTTCTTTGATTTCGGACTTCTGCTTGGTCTTGTCACTCAAATGTTGCTCTTTGGTTTCACCCAACTTGACGATTTCATCATCTAATTGATTGTGTTCATCGTCAATTTGTTTGAGATCGTCTTCAACGGACTTACTTAATTCTTCAGTTTCTTTGTTACCTTCTTCTAACTTCTTCAGAGCTTCCTCCAAATTGGTGGTATTCAATTCAATGTCTTCCTCAGTGTTCTTTAATTGTTCCTCCAACTCTTCCAATTTCTTTTGGTATTCATCATTTAAAGAAGTTAATTTCGTGACTTCGTCATCCAATTCGTTCTTAGCGTTCGTCAATTCGTCTAATTTACCGTTTTCAACTCTCAATTCCTCCAAAAGAGGGGCAATTTCTTCGTCCCTTTCTTCTTGCATGTCGTCCAAGACCTTCTTTCTGGAATCAATCAATTCTTGTTCTTCGTTGTCGATGCGGTCTTGGTTTTCCTGCTTTTGAGTCAATAATTCTTCCTTCTTGCTGGCATACTTCTCTTCTTGTTCTTTTTGTTCAGCTAACTTGGCTTGGACTTTCTCGTTTTCTTCAACTTGATATTGTTCATACTCTTTGTCCTTACCTAATTTCTCTTGGTTGTTAGCTTCAATTCTTTCTCGTTTTGCCTGTTCAAATTCTGCCTTTTCTTTCTCCTTGGCAGCAGTTTCAGCACGCTTTGCCTGGTCATGCAGCCTAATGGCCTCTAACTTCTTCTTTTTGGCGATTTCGTCATTGTCTCTTTGCAATTGAGCCTTCGAAGAGATATCGGATAAAACAGGTTGAACAATTAAAGAGGCCATGGCATCCAATTCGGATTGAGTAACAGTTAATCCACCACCCAAGTCAATGAGACCCTTCTTGTTATTAGCAACTCTTTCATTACTTCTTTGTTGAGCGATGGTCAAGGCATTGGCGTAAGCTTGGGCCTGAGCCTTGAAGTCTTCTGGACGACCACTAGCAGAAAGAGTATTCAAACGAGTTTGAGCCTTTTCAGATGCAGCACTTAAAAGAAACTTTCCACTTATATCACCAGCTTGAAAGCTTTTAGATCTTCCAGTATCCTTTGTTAAACCACTTCTGCTGGCATTTAAAGAAGGGTTGATTCTCAGGTCCAAGGTCTTGGCAGAATTTGAGTTGGCAACAGAACTAATCTTATTGATGTCAAACTCTGTGGTTGAACCTTTAGGTAAGATACCATGTCTATAATTCTTATCAGGGTCAATTCTTGAAGTCATAGTAGAAGAAGAATTCTTGTTGGCAGTCTTATAGATAGAGCTGCCTTTGATACTAGGAACACCCAATTGAGAGTTAGTACTTTGATAAGTGGTGGTTGAACTAATTGTGTTCAGTCTCTTGGCCAGTTCATTTAATCCAGCTGTGGCGGCAGAGGTGGCATCTTGGTCAACGGTACGAGACCATTCATAGATTTTTTCTAATTTAGCAGCTAAAGCAGCTTCTTGTGCTTCCAGAGCAACAGTTCTTTCATAACTTGGACGAACAGTCAAGTCAGAAGAAGCAGCCAAAAGAGCAGCAGTATCAGAAGCATTGGAGTTAACACCAACAGAGGGAGCACCAGGACTATTGTATATTCCTTGTTTCAACTTTTGTTGATAAAGTGCCTGTTGGGATAATGGTTTACCATTTGATTGGTAAATTGACCTTGACATGTTGTGGAGTCAGGTATAATTACAGTGGGGGTGGGTGCAAGGTAATTAAAGTAGATAGTAGTAGTCACCAAAGGCAATTGCAAACGATGTGTCAGGGGACTAATAATTTAAGGGAACTTGGTGATTTTCTCAACAGCTCAATCGACTATATACTCCTAGACCAATTGATAAAGGATGACACTAATGAGCAAAACAGCAATTTGGGGGGTTTGAAATTTCACCATCATCAGAAATTCGAGCGCGGGTTGTCGAGGTCGTGCGAATGCGGTAATAACCAGCAGAAGTTTGTGCTTGGTGATGGGCGCTGGCCGGTCTCGTATTGGAAATTAGTGTGGAATTGGAGATAAGACGAGCCTGGTGGGGTACTACCGCGTTAGTTTATACTTCATGGTGCCCTGGACCTATAATACTACGAGACTTGACTCCCAAGCCTCACCTCTTATCAGTGCGAATAGGGGCTTGGGGAGCGAGACTACAATTCTATAGAGGAAGGTTTACACATTGTTGTCGAAAATAATGAACCCAAAGTGTTCAACATTAGTAGAAAATAGTAGTTGATAATCAATTTTATTTCTATTTTGCAAAAATGACTACTGTTGCTTGCAACCGAGCATGGCGTGTCCTAGTCTGTTTAGAGCTAACAGAAATTGCTGCAATCACCAATTTGCAGCCGACGGTTATACTATAAATTTATTGTCGTTCATATATACCGTTATTCCTAAATACGAAAAACCTGACGTAACTTAACCCGTGATTAACTGGACGATTCAAAGGAGTTGTTCCCGCCTGCGGGAGCACCAGCCCCACCAATACTACCTTTGCGACGACCACCACGACTGTGCTGGTTTGGATTGCCATAAATGATTGACGTGGTACCATTTGAGTTCAATTTATAATGTGTCTTGAGATGCTGGGCCAAATTGTCCGATCTACTAAACTGCTTTTCACAGTACTTACAATGGAATGGTCGAATGTTTGAATGCACCGAACGAATATGACGTTTAAGATGTTCCGATCTTTTGAACTGTTTGGTACATTCGGGGCATGGGAATGGCTTACCTTCTTCTTCTGTGTTTTGTGGGGGCACTAGAGACAACACGTTGGAAGGTTGGGTATTTTTGGGGGACTGCTCGTTTATGTTCAGAAATCTTGAAGCGGTTGGTACCTGGGGCAGTATATGGGAGCCACCATTGTTTGCTTGTTTTGGTGCAGCAGCCTCAACACTATTATCTTCTAGTATCACAGCTTCTCTAGCCATTTCCAACTCATCAGCTTGAGCGAAAAGCGATCCTCTCACGTCACTGGCTCTTTGGTCAGCAGCAGCACTATTTGTCAGTTTTCTTCTTTTCCGTTTATCATATAATCCGTTCGGTGGTTGGCCTAACGGGGTTGAATTTCGACGCAGATTGAACGGAGGCTGACCTTTTATGATCCCAGTAGGGTTTGAAAGTATATCATACCGGGCATCGCCTGTGTTGTCACTATTATGTAGCCAGACCTTTATAGCGTTGACACACTCGTTATTCATTTTAAAATCAACATCACCATTAGCACTCAGTGTAGGAGGAAACTTATGGGTAAATTGTGCAGATAAATTTGGCAGCAGTGAAGACAGTGGCAAGATATAGTCCCGAGGAGGAAGTAGCAGATCGTTACTTATGACGGTGGGACTAGATAATGAATCGCTTCCCGCACTCTTCCGCTTTTGAGACCGACTCGGTTGAGATGCAACTACTACTGTATGTTGTGGAGGTATTTGATGGGCCAATAGCTGACGGGGGTTTATGGTTCTGGCATCGGGTTCTTTACCATGATAAATGAATTCGGGGCTGGGGGATTTGCTGCTATCTTGGCTAAAAGCGTGTATAGATAACAGATTAAGCTTATCGGGAAGACTGAAACTTGAGCTTTTAGAGTGGGAAGGCCTGAATGGAAATGGGTCGGGAAGGTCGGATATTTGCTCCAGAAACCTTGGGACCTTCCCATAGCCATATGAATTATAGTGGTAATTCGCGAGCGGAGCGTCGTTGGGTGAGCTCAATTCTGGTGTGGTTACGTTTGTATTATCTTTGGTATCGGAAAAGGCACCTTGATCGGTGTAATCATCAGTGGGCATGAACCCAGGAATCTCTGCTGCCGAACTGTCAAGGTATTCAAGAGCTGGATCAAGCATCGACATGTTGTCGGTGCTAATATTGGAAGATATGTTCAAGTCCATTTGCTGGTCTTCTAATAGATGCGACATAAAGACGACTGGGAGGGCAATTTGGAGTGGAAATGAGGTAGGAGGATGGGTTGACAAATATACTAGCAATAAACGTAATTCAACTGTAGTAGCTTGGTATTTATTCTACAGTTTTTAAATCGCCTTTATGCGCCAATATTAGTTATCTATTTCAATTGGGTCACTTTATCAGAAAATGCGAACCTCAAAAATGTGGTGAGAATCCCGTTTATCTGCAGGTGCTAGTGGTTAGGAAAGAATTACGCTACGTCCGTTACTTGGGAAGATGAGGCGTAACAGTTTGGAAGTGGCGGGACGAGAGTCGGGTTGAGCGAGAAGGCTTTACACTACCGGTAGAACACAACTCTCCCTATCTTTCCGGCCACGAAAACGGATTGTGGTTGGAAAGCAAAATGCGCTGCGTACAATAAAATAATAATACCGGTCTCGCATCTAAAAGCGGCAATTGATAATCAATGGTTAAATTGATATACTGCAAAACCGGTCTACGAAAGTGAATACCAAGTGCTTGGTCATAAGTTGTTTATTTGGTGATATGCTGGGCTAAAGTCATATCCGATGCCGTTATGCTGTTTCGGCAGTGGCCTTTAGCGTAATCTTACTCTTCTGTTTTACAGGTTAATGAGATGCATCTCGTCAACTTGCACCCCCTATGTGCGGGAACCGCATTTAACCATTTGAGCACCACACTTTTGTCGACGGTCGTGTGAACGTCATATCTTTATCTATTAATATCTTATCAGTAGCTGCGAAACATCAAGGTATTATAAACTGGGGTTCCAAGTTACCAAAATTGTTCATATACTCCCAGAGTCCATTTGAGTCGGCAAAGTCCAAGCTGTAGAATAGTGAATCATCAAATTCAGGTGTGTAGTTATCCCTGTTGATTTCTGCCATAATTGCGCTCATCTCTGCAACCTTATTAACGTCTGCAAACAAACAGTAGCCACATGGGGGCAAGGCATTCTTTTCTTGAATCACACTTATGAAGTCATCTATCTTGGTCAATGCGTCACACAACAGTCTGGTGACAACCCAATTATAGTAGAACTTGTTGGAATATTTGTCAATGAAATTGATGCATTGGGTGTAATAGGTGATAAGTTCATTTATGAGCGACTCATATATTTTGGTTTCCTCAGGTGAACACTGGCTTCCTTTCACTTGTTTCACCAACTTAACACGTACCACCATGCTCAACGCTATGAGTATGTTTTTGTGTAGAGCAGCCACAATATACGACATCACAAGAAACGAACTTTTTTCGTTGGTGATATTACGAAGATCATTCAACACACGAAAGTAGTTTCTGGTGACTCTCTTCAAGAAATAAAGTGAACAAGAAGGTTGTCTTTTCTCATCGTAGTATAAGAAAAGACTGTAGTACAACATCACATTAGACTGTTTTATTCCCAAGAACCCTTTCAATCCAAGCACCCTTGTTGACCATTTCTCATCTTCACCCAGGGTCCCTTGACTAGTGGCGTAAATACCAAGTAGCTGTTCTATCTCACTATCGATCTGCATTGATCTTTTAACAATGTCTGATACCTTGTGATTCTTTGTTATGTCGAGCAACTCAGTCCATTGTTCTCTTAGTAGTTTACACACAGTAACCCCGTTCCAATTCATACTGTGTATTGCATTCCGTTCTATTTGTAGGTTAACCACATTGGCCAGTTTGGGGTCATACTCTGGTTCGCCTGTATCAGCCTGGTACAAATTGGAATGTAAGGTATTTCCAACAACAGAAATATCCAATAGATCGAATACCACTAAATGAAACCAAATCTTCTTTCCAATATTATCCTTCCTGTGATCTCTCGAATCCTGGGCTATTTTACCTGGGTCTCTATGTAAGCCTAATGAAAATCCCATTTGAAATAGGAGAGCCTTAAGTCCGTTGTTCTCTCTACTCAAAGGTTCTACTCCAAATTCAGGCCCATGCATCTGGTAAAAATATATCAACATCCCCAACTGAATTATCTGTAAGTCATCCACATTAAATAAGTCAAATCTTTGAAAACATTGCTTGGCAAGAACTACACTCTCATACCCCACAGGATGGTGGAAAGGAGGCTTCTCACCTAAAGGATCAAATTCGTCTATCGTATCGATCGATTGCATAGTCATACTGAGATAAGCAAACCTTAGCATTAACAATAAGATTCCCAACACGGCATAGTCCAAATCTGTCGTGATCCTTATTCTAGGCTGTTTTTCATTGTCTCCCTTGGGTATCACTGAGTTTAATGCTTCCTTGAAATCAACCTCATCGACAAATGGAGCTGCCGAATACATATTCGTAAAAAACATATTAATATAGCGGTGTAGCACCTTGTTAGGGGGTAAGATTCTCTGGATTTTTTTAGCCAAGTCGAGTTTCTGTGATGTTAACTCTGAATCTACCCCATGGAATACTTCATTCATTTTAAAAATCCGTTCTTTTTTGGCTTCGTCTGTGTAGGGAGAATCATAGGGTGAACCATTTGGTTGTGGGCTAATAGGTTTCCTGACAAGCTTTTGTATATCCAGAAAGTTCTTTATCGCCAACAAGGCGTGATCACTATAAATCAAGTTCTTCCAACTCGATATGCCAATACTGCTCTTACCCTTCCTATCGAAATCCTTTATCACTAAAGAGCATGCTTTGTACATACTAAAGTCATCATCGTTTCTACTGAAAATCTCCCTGAGCTCACTGTCGATTTCGACATCCTCACGGTCGGATTGGGAACTTCCTGGCGATATCAAAGCACGAGCTGTACCCCGATGGTAGGTACTTGGACTTTTTCCGGGGGACAGGCCATTATAAGCATCTGGGTGCTGAGCTCCATTCTGAAACGAGAATCTCAGATCCAGAAGCAAGTCAAAATGACCTTCTTCAGCAATATGTACATTTCCGTTCTTGTCTAAGCTTTTATCGTCTGATGAATGAACGCTTTGCTCCAATTTCTGAATCTTTGACCTTAGAAATAATAACTCGTTCTCAAATTCTTGCTTTTTTGACCGCCTCTTTTTGGCGGTTCCGTATCGACACTCTGGGTTGTTGTACTTTGTGCATGAGTCACACGGTTCTTGCTTATTGCATTTGATTTTCCTCTTCTGGCAAAATGTACATGCAACCTTTCGAGGTGTCATTATTGTAGAAGGAAAATAATCTTTGGGTGCGAAATTCAATATACATAAACACTAATTAAACATCTAGCATCAATTCTGGGGCGGACGCATGTAAGTCAACTTACCAGTTTTTTGGCCTACGCTTTTATATAATAACTGGGCTCTATGATTGTCGAAATCAGTCGACCAGTAGCATTTCTTGCAGTTCAATCTGTCTGTTTCTGAATAGCAGTACTCAATAAGCTTCCGACCTACTCCCCCTAATCTACAGTTTTCCGAAACGTATAAGTCATTCAAATAAAGACTGTTCTCGACCGTCCATGTACTTCTATGAGTTAGATAGTTAGCAAACCCGATGACTTGACCTTCAGACTCCGCCACCACTGAGTATACGGGCTCATTAGGATCTAAAAACCTCTCAAACGTTACATCAGTAGCCTCGTCTGTGACTTTATCAAGGGCATTATAGAACTTCAAGTACGAGTCCTCGGGAGCATTCCATAACTCAATGTACCGGGGTTTATCTTTCCTTTCAATTGGTCTTAATGTTACAGACATTTGTTTAAAGGATTCACGGGTGATAGGGAACGATTAAATACTAATTGAAAGAGTCATCATGCGAAAGCGGATTGCCTGTTTAGGAAATTGCAACCGCTAATTATACTGGAGGGGGGCCAAGTCCGAAACTTATTTAATGAGCTTGGGGAAGATAACATCTGATAGTTGATGTTTCTGGGAAGACTGGGGCAGTAAATATTTTTTTGACGTCAATTCTCTTATCTCAAGTTTCTCAGTTTTTGCAAGAACCACAATTTAAAAATAATTGTCTCACCAGAATTTCTCCAAGCAATAAGAAAGATATAAGTAATAAGTGGAAAGGATGAAAGCAACTTGCAGCTGAAACTAGTCAAAAATACGGCTGATACATCCTTGGCCAGATCGTATGTTTTTGCATTAATCAGGAATGAGACTTAGCAGTTGTAAATTTGCAGCCACTATAAGTCGCGTACGATATGAAACAACCCTGAGAGAAGAACTCGTAAGAACGGCCACTCATATTCGAGAAATAACAAGTGGACAGTCTGGACTCTTTCTTCTCTTCAAAGGCTTCAGCTACAGGCTCTTTTCCAGAGATGCCTACGCTTTCAACAACAGCAAAGTGTAATAGTCAAGTGTAATAGTCAAGTGTAATAGTCAAGTGTAATAGTCAAGTGTAATAGTCAAGTGTAATAGTCAAGTGTAATAGTCAAGTGTAATAGTCAAGTGTAATAGTCAAAGAACAGTAAATAACAGTAAATAACAGCACTCAAAATACAACTGTCAAATTTTGCAGCCAAAGGTATGACTATTTCCCACACAATCAAAGATCGTGTGAACTCTCACTGGATTTCGACTCGCACATTAACAAATTCAACCATGTTGAGGAGCGTTTCAAGGTTCATCAAACCTTCTTTGAGTGCCCTAGCCATACAAAGAGCTACATGTGTAGCCCCACACGCATATAGATCGTTCCAAACAAGTCCATTGTTGGCTGCAAAAGGTGGTAAAAAGAACAAGAAGGATAACAAAAAGTCGGCTGAAAAATTGGACGAATCAGTAACTACTGCAGAAGACCTTATAGATTTGAATGAAGTGAGAGGTAAATTCGAAGCAGTCATCGAGAAGTTCAGCAAAAAAGCCAATGAGGCCAAACTCGGTAAAACAAATCCCAACATTTTCGATAATATAGACGTTAAAATAAGCGACAATGAAACGATAAAGTTCAATTCTATTGCCCAAACATCCATGAAAGGAAGAAATCTCGTGATAACTGTATTTGACCCAGCCCACAATAGCAACATCATTAATTCCATATTGGCCTCGGACTTGAACATGAATCCAACCCTTGATAAAGATCAAGGTACATTGAAAGTTCCTTTACCACCTGTTACAACTGAGACCAAACAAGAAAATGTCAAAGCATTGAAACAGGTGTTCGAAAAAGCCAAGAACAACAACACAAACTCCTTGAATTCAGTTAGAACAGAATACAAGCAAAAGCTTAAGAAAGTTAATAAGAAATCCGACAGTGATACAAAACTTGTTAAAGATTTCGAAAGTTTACACAAAGAGTATTTGGATAAATTGGCTAATGTGTTCAAGAATACTGAAAAGACCATTCTTAAATAGTTATGCATTACCTGTAATTAGATTTTAAAATGAATACTCTATTGTATTATTGACCAACCGCTTATTTTTCTTCATTAAACCCTTGATGATTTCCAAGCTATCACTGATTAATGTCGTCATTTTCTTCTCGTTTGAAATACAGTAGAATTCTTCGCTACTGTCCGAAAGCATGAATCCAACCTGGTCCCTGAATTTGAGATATGTTACCTTCTTATCGATTCCATTAACAGTCAATGTTTTGATAGTAGTGGTTTTACAATTGAATAAGTTGGCATAGTGATGGATATACTTGAAAGTATTGTTTCTATCCAACTCCAACTCACTAGAAACAAACTGATTGCTGATTCGGTCTTTATATACATAATGTAAAATTGAAGACTTGGACTCGAACTTTTCACAAACAACTAGTTCACTATAGAGTGAGTTTCTGAAACTTTCAGATTCGATAATCAGTTCAATGACTTTTTCAGCTATTCCTTGCATCTTGAAAAAGTTATTCTTATCCGTACCTAAAAGCACAATATTCAAATGTAGAGGGTTTTCAAAGGTACCATCCACCTGTAAATATTTACTTAGATCAAATGTTTTGACAAGACAGTATAAAAACCCATTAGAATTGAAATTGGGCATGCAAATGGGGATCCATAAATCTTCTTTCATATCTTGGTGCTGGTTATTTGAGATGATTAATAACAAGTTCTTGATATCTCTGTTGGATAACTTATGTGTTTTCGGCTTCATAGTGCTAATGACATTATTGTTGTACGTTACAAGTCCGAACAAATAGTCCTGATGCATCTCTTTGTCTCTGGGAGTAAGAAGGCAGGAGTTCAACTTTGATCGAATCGAGTTCTTTATAACAACCGTCTGTCTGCTATTATCCAACAAGGCACTGAGAAAATAGTCCAATCCCTTTTTATAGTTTAATCCATCTAATCCGTATGTTAATTTGATGACCAACAAATCCAAGTTCTTATAATCAAGAGGTGTCAAACTCTTTCTTAAATCATAATTCATTCGATTATTAAATAGTCTCGAGATTACCGGCTTGGATAAAATAGATAACAAGTATTCATAAAGTACATTCAACTGGTTGGAAAGAATTGTATGTTCGTTTGTTTCCTGATTCAAGATCATTTCAAATGGAATCTTAGTTATGGATACTAATACAATTGGATTCCTATTGAGAAACGTTATCATCAGACCATTCATATCCACCGATTTTAAGTCTTCGTCCAAGTTTTGTTCAAACAGTGATATTATGGTGGTGATAAGTCCACTAAATCCCGTCACCACATCGTCAGATCCATGGAGTGAATATATAGGTTTACCAGATATAGAAAAAATGAAAAAATGCTTCAATTTCTTTGAAAAGGCCTCTCTTCCAACCCTCTTGTCCACCTTGATCATCTCGTTGTAATATTGTTCTTCATCTTTTATTTCGGGGTTTGAATTGGGAAATACACCCGCATCCAAATATGATAAACTGGGTGTAGTGTCATCCTTCTTTCCGACACTCGTGTTCTCCTGATGCATAAGACCAGTTAGAAGGTTGTGAAGGTTATCGTCATCGTTGTCATCCAAATTGGTTGAGCCGCTTACGTCCAGAATTGTTGATTCCAATACCACAGAGTGAGGCTGATGGGACTGGAGGTGCTTCGAGTCGGCATCGTCATTGCTTGATCCAGCAACAGAAACCCGAGGACTTCCCAGCACATCCGTGTTGTCCTTTACACTCCCACCGGTGTCACCAGAGATGGTAGTTCCCGTAACAGCCAGGGTCGAATGCCTGGCATTTAACGAAGCAGGATGCAACTTGGACATAGCTACAGTTTCGCGATAAGACAAATGTTGATACAAGAATATAATATTATCTTCTAATGAACAAGTACCAGATAAGAAATACAAAGAATAATCCTACACCTGCAATTGGTGCATATTGTTTTAATAATGCTTCGAAATTGATTTGTTGGGCCTTTTTCCTATATTTCACAGAATCATTTCTCAAACTATTAGACAAGTCACTCATTTTATCCAATGATTCACCTCTGTATATCAAATCCTCAATGTTCTTTGTCATGACCTTCTTCACATCTGCCAAATCATCATTCAATTTATCTAAATTTGATTGAGCTCTTTGATCCTGGTATATTTTCTTTGTTTTACCTAAAAAGTTATCAAATGAGCTAAAGCCATATGGTCTGGCAGTTTGACTCAAAGCGGCTTTACCATGACTATTGGAAAATTCATTCGATACTTCAGATAAATATGAAAATGCTAATTTACGAGGATAACTCTTTTCACATATACACAAGTATATGATTGAATCTGCGATTAAATAATGAATGCTGAATGCACCTGACTCAAGAGTAGCTTGCGGTTCGGACTGTGGAGTGATTCTGCTTATAATGATCTTACATTTTTTCTTTTGTTCAGCTAATGCTGGATCGTTATTATCATCAACCGATCCACATAAGGGAAGGGCTATTCGTTAGTTAAATACAATTAAAATCACCAGAAAATTAATGCAATGATCTATCACAAAGCATTATCTTCAGTAACTATCAACCTGTTCACATACCGTCATATCTGTATATTAATGTCGACTGAACCATTGCTGTTTTGCCAACTGTTATTTAGACATTTCGTTCGCGAATGTCAAAGTGCAAGAGATGTTACAGGAAAAAATCTCACATATCAAATTGATGGATTTATCGAATTTATTATCAAATCTCCCAATAACACGCCCTGTAAGCCAGGAAAGCGTGAATGAAATGAACGAACAGCTTGCAGTGGAATTCAAGAATGCAGCCAAGCTGGTCACCTCGTTATACAACTCAAAAATCAAGGATGGAACTCCTAGCTCACAGAACAAAGATTTTGCTAACGCAGCAAAGTCCATGGCATCTTTGTACAGATTAAGTAACAATTCCAATGGATTGAACCACTATAATGGTTACCTTACGTGCTTGGACGAGTTGCTTCAAGTCATAAGCGACGACGGTGATGTCGAGAACTGGGCGCTTTCTAAAAGGGCTGAAATCACCAACATCCATAAACCAAAGCCATCAATAGAAGAAAACGAGCCTGCCACAAATGATCAAACGGTAGACAGTTCTTCTAAAGAGTTTGAGTTCCCCAAAGACCAACCGTTTTCTCTAGGGTCAGATTGGTTGACGCCACACCATTTTAGGCCAAGCCATCCTCCGTTATCTGTAACTCATACTCTGAGACAACGGAGTAATTGGCTACAAGTCAAGAAAGAGAAAGAGGCCGCCAGGAAGCGTGACGAAAGTTTGAGAAAAGATTTGGTGGAAGACTTAGACGATACCAAGAAGAGAAAGAGCCATGATTCTGATAAACCTAGAAAGAGAAAGCAGGTCAAAGATAAGACCATATAATGAGTAACGAATCCTTGCATTTTATATTTTATATCCTTATAGCATTTCTGACTATTCCGATGCTTAGTCAATTCAAGTTAAATACACGTTTATCAAGCGTTAATACTATGTATATTTGCCATTAATAGTTGACAACCTAAATTTTCTTACGAGCCATTGAATCACTGACATAGAAAACCTCTATACTCTATGTACCCATAGTTTAATAATCAAATAACCCATCCTCGTTATCATCATATTCTATATCGTGGTCATAATCATCCGAACCTTCTTCGCTATCTGAATCTGATTCATCAGAATCTCCACTTTCATTTGTGCTTTCAACGATACCTTCAAGTGAAAGACTTAATAATGTCTCCCCCTTGAAATGGCTACCATGGGCAATTTCATGGGATGCTTCAACGTTACAATTGACGAGCTTCGTCTTGGAATGGATAATAACATCGTTACCTATAATACAATTTTCCAATTGAACGTCGTCACCAATGATTACATTATCCATGATTAAATTACCCGTAAGCTTTACACGCTTGCCAATCTTACAGTTTTTACCAACAACTGTCTTTTTAACATTGGTCCGTTCTCCCAATACTGTGTCTTGGCCGACTAATGAGTCAATTCCCACATTGGCTGAATTCTTTTCTCTAGGGGCTGGTGGTGCACCATTTTGAGCTTGGGCCTTTTGGGTGGCTTGCTGTTGCATAATGTGTCTATTTGCTTCCATTAAAACAGGAGTATTATTGATTCTGAAAAATGTAGCGATATCTGGAATGATTAGAAACGCAACTGTTTCACGATTCTTAGAATGTCTCCAAGATCTCCTGGCTAAATCTCTTATTATTTTGCTGATTGAACGGCATTCGAAATATGATTCATTAAACTTTTCAGGCTGATTGTCAAAGATTTCAAAAATTTTAGTTGAACCAAAAAAGATGGCACTATTTAAAAGTTTCTTGCTTATGATAGTATTGGGATACCTCCATACCATTTGGGTTCTTATTTTTAATGCTTTATGGAAATCAACGTCCTCGGATGAATATGAGTCCAAAAGAGTTCTTTGGTCGTCCTTCAGATGACTATAGAAAGTAAAATTAGCTGGGAAGATCTTATTCTTTTTGTCTTCAATTTCAAGGTTATTTCTGTAATTAACCAATAAACCAACATCATTATCATTTTTATTTCTATAGGCTTCGATCAAGACTTGAGGAGGGAGATTGGTGACGAAATCACACGGTAAAATCACAAAGTTTTCGTATGGTCTTATCGATTGTTTGTACAATTGATAAAAGATAGAACCACTATTTTCCACATCGATCTTGAGGACATCGATATCGGTGGTATGAACTGACACATCTTCGGACGTATCTATGCCCTTACGGGCGGCGGTTTTTCTTTCCTTGTACTCGTCTATCGCCGCTGAGATTTCATGTTCTGAATCTTCATTGACTATGAGGGTAGCTTTGGGGAAGAATGCCATCTCACACCAATCCAATACTTTCTCAATCATTGGTCTATTGGCCACCGGTAAAAGAGCTTTGGACTTCCCCGATGTCCTCACGTGTGAGAATGGAGACAAAGACTTACCTGGACCACATAATATGAAAGCATGAAACTCCATAATATAACTCTATGCTGTACTGTTGTAGTAGTAACTCAAAAAATTCTCAATAGTCGTGCGCTTGATGTAGCTTGTTTAAAGTGCGCGGAAAGTCGATCTATCAAACACAGTTTGCCACTAGATACATTATGAGTGAAGAAAACGATCCATTGCTCCAGGCATTGAACGAAGAAACAGGCACCGACAACTCGTCCACTGTTCCTACAGAGCCAAAGGATATAGAGAGAGAAAGAGCCTTGGAAAGGTTCAAGGAAAAATTGACTGAACACAGAAATTGGGATGCCAAATTGAAAGAGGTTCGTTTGAACATACGAGACCTTGACAAAGATTATGACAAGACAGAAAACGACATTAAGGCTTTGCAATCGGTTGGTCAGATTGTTGGTGAAGTCTTGAAACAGTTGGATGATGAAAGGTTCATTGTGAAGGCCTCCTCGGGTCCTAGATATATTGTTGGATGCAGAAATACTATTAAAAAGGAAAATTTGAAGAATGGTATTAGGGTATCTTTAGATATGACTACGTTGACTATAATGAGAATTCTACCAAGAGAAGTTGATCCTTTGGTTTATAATATGACGTCGTTTGAGCCTGGTGAAATTTCATTCAATGGAATTGGTGGGTTAACTGAACAAGTTAGAGAATTAAGAGAAGTGATTGAGTTACCATTGAAGAACCCAGAATTATTCACTAGAGTGGGTATTAATCCTCCAAAAGGTGTTTTATTATATGGACCTCCAGGTACAGGTAAAACTTTATTGGCAAAAGCAGTGGCTGCTACAATTGGAGCCAACTTCATCTTTTCCCCTGCATCTGCAATTGTTGATAAATATATCGGTGAATCCGCCAGATTAATCAGAGAAATGTTCTCCTATGCAAGAGAACACGCACCTTGCATTATTTTTATGGATGAGATTGATGCCATTGGTGGTCGTAGATTCAGTGAAGGTACTTCTGCCGATAGAGAAATTCAAAGAACTTTGATGGAATTATTAAATCAAATGGATGGGTTTGATACTTTAGGTCAAACTAAAGTCATTATGGCAACCAATAGACCTGATACTTTAGATCCTGCCTTATTAAGAGCTGGTAGATTGGATAGAAAGATCGAAATAGGCTTACCAAATGAAGCAGGTAGGTTAGAAATCTTTAAGATTCATACATCTAAGATCAGCAAGCAGGGTGAATTTGATTTTGAAGCCGCTGTTAGAATGAGTGATGGTTTCAATGGGGCTGATATTAGAAATGTTGTTACTGAAGCTGGTTTCTTCGCTATCAGAGATGAAAGAGACTACATTATTCAAAATGATTTGATGAAAGCTGTCAGAAAAGTGGCAGATGTTAAGAAGCTCGAAGGTAAAATCGATTACGAAAAGTTATGAACTTTTACTTTATATTATAAAGAAATATAATACTATATATACAAGTGAAAAAAAGTGTATCTACCTCTACTCAATTCCTCTAGTTTTGGTTGTTTCCCAATTTGTCATCTAATTGCCTAGTTTCTTCGATTAACTTACGAGTCTTTTCGAAGTCTGGATTGGTGGTATTAGACAATGATTCCAAGTGAATCTTCATGAATGGATTATCAACCTTATTCAAATGTTGAGCTAATCTTTCACCAATAAAGGTCTTGATTTCATCACTCAAGTTCTTGACCTCCTTCTTTGGTTCGGCAGCCTTCTTGGCCAAATATATCTTTTGCTCTTTGCTTAATGGCATTTCAGGAGCCTTCAATCTTCTAGCATCCATCTCAGTTAAAATCTTAGATTTATGCTTGGAGTATGGGTTTCTTAATTGATCTAAAGCCGCCCTAGGAATTGGGGGTACAGCTAAGCTTTGTGCTTCGTACGTTTTCTCCAATGCTATTTCCAGACTAGTGGATAATTCACCGTCTTTTGGTTCAGTTGTTGGTGCTGGCCATGGCACTTCAATGTTATCATGATGCTTAATATATCTTTTAGGTAACCATTTGTTATGTCCTTCATCGAAATATTCGTCTTTGTAAACCACATCATCTGCTACTATATAATAAGTGTTTCCTTTTTCATCCACATCTTTAGCTGCTAATTTAACATTAGATCTTGGGATTTGTTCTGGGTAATCAATTAAATGACTTTCTTGCTGGTCAAACCACTGAGTTGGGGGGATGACTTTCTTTTCACTGACATCTGACAAATATACAGCATCAAATTCAGGAGTGTAACGGAAAAGAGTCGAGATCTTGCCTTTGTGTTTGCCTTGTGTTATGTATACCAAATCACCTTCAGTCAAACCCACCTTTGTCATATCGAGCTTTCTTTCATTCTTTGGAATTAATTCGAAATCCAGCTCAAAATATGGGAGAACAAATCTGTTATTCTTCTTGGTATCCTGGGCACGCAAGGCCTTGTTGAGCTTAGAGACATCCTTTTGGAACCGTCTTCTAATCCCGTTGGCAGACATACTTGGTGAGTTGAGTGAAAAATTTTTGGATGCTTCGCGCACGATCTTTTACTATCAGAGAGTGTTAGCGGAACAACTAATGAACTAAAGCATTTATTACAACCAGATGGCGGGGAGAAGAGTGGCAGGCATGCTGGAATTGGCATCTCCTATTTGATGAACATATGTCTTCTCTAAATTCCTTTATTAATTATACACTTATATTACACTTATTCGGTACATATGTTAATGAACTCCTGTTCGTTGACTAAATTGTTAGTAATGCTTCCGAAGAAATAGGTCGGATAATGGTGCCGTCGTTGTTTGCCGCGGGTGGGCGATGCTGGAATAATATGCCAGTCGTAACGGCAGTGTAAATGATGTATACGTACTCTCTCCATCTTCATCTAAATCAAACTCATCAATCATAGCCCTCAATTCATCATCAGTCAAATTCTCTCCCAACTCCTTTGCTACTCTTCTTAAGTTCCTCAATGTTATTTTACCGGTATTATCGTCATCAAAAAGCTTGAATGCTCTTCTGATCTCTTCAAGCGGGTCTCTATTCACAATCATTTCTCCAACCGCCTGAAAGAAATTTTCGTACGTAATCAAATTCCTGTCATCTGTATCGTACTCATGGATAATATCCAACACTTGTCTTTTAGACAAGTCAAATCCTAATGCTCTAAAGGCCACTTTTAATTCATGATAATCCAAGCACCCATCATTATTCATGTCAAATAACGAAAACGCTTCCCTGATTTCTTGCTTTTGTTCATTCAATAATTCAGCCTTGAGATTCCCTAACCTCTTCTGATTGGCCCCTGTTCCTGCGGACGACATCTTGGATAGTGCTGGCAAGTAACGAGTTTAAGGTGTTGATTTTTTAGTCAAGCGCGCGTCTGTGGTCAATCTGATTTCACTAATGAGGACATGGAGCCAATACAGTCCTTAGGCGTAGGTGCCTCAGTGATAGTAAAGGACAACCCAGGGGTTGTAAGATTCATAGGGAAGACTCAATTCGCACCTGGCGTTTGGGTTGGGATAGAATTGGAACTGCCATTGGGAAAAAATAATGGATCAATCAACGGAATAGAGTACTTCAAATGCTCTAAACCTGGTAATTATGGGCTATTTGCTTCTCCCAGCATTGTCCATATTAAGGGAGCAACTCTAACCTCCATTTCTAAAGAGCGGTTAATTATAGAGAAACTACAAGCCAAATTGCAAGATTCAGTCAAGGATGTCAAGCAGTATAGAGAGCAAATCGAGGTGCTTGAGGCTAAATTGGCTGAGTACAATAACATGGACTCAAAATTAGACCAGCTACATGTGGATAAGGACTTTTTTGAATCCGAGAACTCCAAGCTCCAAGATAGCTTGAAGTCCTTACAGCAAAAGTATAAGAAAGTAGCTGATGATTTAGCCATAGCGCAAGAAGAGTTGGAATTGAATAAAGAGATCGAGAGTGAACTTCAATTGATCGAGCCGGGGAACGAAGACCTAATTGCGTTGACTCAAAAGAATAGACGGCTTGAGCTTGCTCTCGCCAATATCAAGGGAGTCTCTAGCAGTCGAGAGCTTGAATTTACTGAAGAGATAAAAGCTCTTACGGAGAAACTTGAAAAAGGTGTCACTCCCGCTGATTATCAAGCATTGGTGGGTAAGTTGAAGAAAGCAGAAGATACCATCACTGAATTAAAAAACCAGCTTGAAACTGTCCATGAGCTGGATAAGATTATCGACAGATTGTCTACTGAAAATGATCAACTTAATACCAAGCTAAAGGATTTGAAAAGCCAATTAGAGGAGTTGATCGAGATTCAGGATGTTAACAAAAAAATGGAGGATCATTATTCAGAAATAGAAGTTGATTTGAAAGGAGAGATTGATAGTTTACAGAGAAGCTTGGCAGAAAAAACCAGTAGAGTGTATGAGTTGGACCTTGAAAAACAGAACCTTATCTCTCAGCTCAACATTAGTTCATCTGTTCCCTCTTCACAAGATGAGCACCTCCAAAAGGAGTTGGAGAACACTAACATCAACCTCAATGCTAAAATAAGAGATCTCGAGTACTCCAATTTGCTTCTTGATCTATTCAAAGCTAAGCAAACGCTCTTGGAATCATTAGTAGTAGATGAAGAGACAAAACTAACTATCGAGCTTAGCTCGTTATCAATCCTTCAGGGAAAAGTGCATGAGAGAATACAAAAAGTTTCTTCTTTTGTTGAGAAGATAAAGTTGAGCCAGCTTTTGGTTGGTATTCAATACGTCTACCAACTTGGTCAAAACACTGCTTCATATAATGAGGAAATCATTCAATTATATCGTGAATTCAATGGTATTCTTCTTTCTCACTTCCAAGAATCAACTTTGACAGAAATTCCGCCGGAAAGGTTTAGCCTAATAGCTGAAACCGTATTCAATAATAACCACTTGAACTTTGTGATTAACAATTTTGTATTGAGTTTCGTCAAATATGAGATAGGTGCGTTTGAAAGTTCTATTATACTTCTTCCTGGACAGCGGAACACAGATCAGGTAGCAAAGGTTAAGCTGTTATTGTCGCCTATACAAAAGCTTGTGAATGAAAAGTTCTTCAACAAAGACGTGAAGAAAAGATATAACATAAACCACCGAAACCCTCTTATCGGTGATATAAATCGTTACTTTGGGAGCTATGAAGTTGATTTGGAGGATAAGGTGAATCTGGATGACTATACTCAATTGTTGCAAACCATATCTTTGAAACTCCAGCTGTATAACAAAGAACTCGATATGGAGTTTGAGTTAGCAGAAGAGCTGGATGCAGAGAAAGGTCCCACTGAGAAAGACATGCCACCTATAGCCGATATGGAAAAGGAAAAGATTATCACTGATTTAGAATTAACGATAAAACTCTTGGAAAGTAACATGTCCAACCTTGACGCCAGTCATCAGAAAACACTCGATGCTATATCTACCGAATTCAACAAGTTGAAGCAGGAATATACCGACCTCAAAGAGAAATATTCGGCTATTGAATACCAGAACAAAGTATACCATGACGAAATCCAAGATCTTATCAGCTCTGGCAAATACTTCAACCGGTCTTACATTCAAGGTAAATTCAACGACACCAGAGATGAAAGATCTTTTGTGGATAAAATCAAGCTTATTGAAGAAATTAATTACTTAAGAGGCTTGGTAGTAAAGCCTTCCATTGGAAGTCTTGATTGGCTCAAGACACCAGGCTCTTCAGAACTGCCAGCTAATTCTCCTAATATCCAATCGATATCAGATCATTTAAGGAAAATAGCTCGATCGACCGAATTACTTTCAGTGGCTAACAATGGCGAATGGAAGCCAAAGCATCAAAACCCAAAATTCATTACTGCCAGCATCAAGGAACAGGTTTCTAAATACAGAAAGAAAAGGGATATTGTTCTATTTGACTAAATACTTTTCCTTAACTTTTTTGGCCATTTACTGGCAAGATCTATCTTGTCTCTTGGATAGAAGAATTCTAAGCACATATAAATAAATATATCAACCACCACACATAATAAATACAACTTTCCAGCCATGACTCCACAAAAGTAGTATTTCTTGAACCGTTCTGTTAAAGGCTGGTTGAGTTTACTTAAATCTAATGAGTTATAGACATTCTCTGTACGCTTAGCGACGTCTTCCCAGCTATACATTTTAGAAACTTCTTCATGAAACCCTGAAGTGTTAATGTTACCTGACTTAAAATTCTCAATGGCATTCAAAGTGACCAGCACCAATGAATCCTCATCTGCTTCAGCAAAATGCATCATGTGACTGGGAAGGATTTCTGGAATACCTCCAACCTTTGTAGTAACCACAAACAATCCGCAGGAGGCTGCTTCCACAATCACAGTTCCAAATGCTTCGGTAAGCGAAGGATGTAAATATATCTGGCCTTGTACCATTATATCTCTCACCTCTTCGTGTTTAACAGAACCCAAGAGCCTTACACGATCTTGAAGTTCATACTTTTCTCTCATTTGTTCCAAGTCCAAGAACCTTGGACCATCTCCTGCTATTAAAAATCGTATCTTTTCATCAGCCTTGCATATTCTCGGTATGATAACAGTTAATAAATCAGCACCTTTATTGGGGAATAACCTGGATATTACCACGATGGTGATAGTCCCATCTTCAGGCATCTCAACCCTATCGCTCTTGGGGGCGAAGTTTTGCGATAGCACCGCATTTGGTATAACAGAAACAGACAATGGATTCAAAGATGCTCGTAGTACCATATTCTCTTTACACGTATGAGATACAGCAATTACGTGTCCGACATCACTCAAAGTGAATTTCAACACTTTGTTACCCAAAATGGCCCCCAAATCTGCAAATCCAAACAACGAGTGGTCTGTAAAAACTGTTTTCATCCCCATGGTTCTAGCATGAAGAACGGACTCTTGAGCAAATGATGACATTGCAACATGGCCATGGACGATATCGATCTGTTCTCTAATCAAAATATTTCGGATAGATGCAAAGGCCAGAAAAACAGTTGGGAAGGTGGTATTTCTATAAAATGTAAAATGAGGGACATAATAAACTTTTAGTCCATTGGTGGTTGTTCTTATGCCATTTCGATTACCATAATCGTGAGTGATAATAATGACTGAATGGCCGAGATCAATAAGTTTCTGGGATAGGTGGTATACATGAAATTCTACACCCCCTGCCTGGGGGTAGAAGAAGTCTGTTATCATAGCTATGTTGTAGCCCATGACTAAATCAAATCACTATTCTGGTGATACTCAGAAATCGCGTCTGTGCGCAGAGAAGAATTTTGCAACTTGTTTGATTAAAACTACATGATTATTATTGGATAAACTATGAAGGTGGTTCCATTGAACCACGTAATTAATGTGTATATTGGGCTATTTACATATAACCTAAGAAGCATAAGCATCTGGGGGAAGTGATGATACCGAATTTTTAAAGTTTATAGTACATTGTTGGAAATCCCAATTACTCTGTTGGCATAGCATCAATCCATATTGTAAGTTCAAACGGGTTTCTAAAAGCACTTTAACCAACATTTCCTGTTGAATCTCATTCAAATTACTTTTGATATCTGGGGGTAGATTAGCTGTGGAAGGGCCAGAGCCAGGGCCTGGTGCTGGGCTAATGTGTGGAGGTGTCTGAGGAAGTCCAATAGCTGGGCCTGGTCCAGCCGGTTGCTGGGGTGCTCCTGGGACTGGCTGTGCAACCGGAGGAGGTGTTGATAACTTCTTCACCTCGTTCCATGAATCAGATCCACTTGGAGATCTAATGATAAGAGAATCACTAGCTAATATCATACTTCCATTTTGGCCAGGAATTACAATGAAAACTCTGTCAAATCCCTTGTTGCTCAAGGGGATTTTCTTGTTCCCTCTATGGGCCTGGTATCTGTTTCTGTTGTTCAGAGCTGCATTGTTAACACCCTCAAGGTTCTCTGGTTGAGCAACTTCGTCAAATGTACCGTGTAAATTGACCACGAACCCATTCACTTGTGGAAGTCTATAGGACTCCATAGCAAAATAAGTAGGGTTATTCAAAAGGTCATGTTTAGATTTTGGCAACTGGGAAAATGCTTTATAGATTTGTTCTTGACCGGTTGACACTTTTGACATCCTCGTTTTAGCGTTGCTTATCTTTGTTAAGTTTCTGGAGAATGGCAAGTAATACCCAAAATCTACTACATTACCATCCAAAATATGGGGATGGCTCATATCCACCAGTAGAGAGAACTGTGATTGTGCTTGGTATAATTGCATCAAATCAGCTCTATTTGTATCCCAAAGTCCAAAGAAATTAGTGACAAAATTTGTAGACATGCCTTGAATTTCGTCATCCAGGAAGAACATTTGCTTTGGGCTACTGTATGGGAATGAAAGAATAGATTGTAAAGCGGTTTCATTTCTTAAAATCTCTCCATTTACAACAATCAACCTTGGGAAACATTTCATCAATTCTAGCTTGATGTCATTGGGGTTCACTTCATTCAAAATAGGATTGTTTGCAATGATCAATTCTCTCAAGAAATTGAGTTTTCTTCTCCAAGTTTCAAAAGCTCTTAACTTTGAAATAGAATTATTTAGCAAAGATAAGTTCTTTAGTGAAGGGAATGTAGCTGACATCGTCGACAAGGAATTCAAGTCGGTTAAGTTGTTATTGGATAAGTCGATGCTTTCTACGTCAAGCTTCAATTCAGTGGCAACTTTCATTAGAGCTGGGAAGAACTTTGAAGTAACGCTGATACTACCAAAGAAACCTTGAGAAGATAATGTTGGATCTTGCTGGACATTGCTCAAGTTCAAAAGTTTGTGTTCTGGTTGATAACGAGACTTTAAGAAGGTGCTGAGAGTTTCAACGGGCGATCCGTTTGGTTGGGCGGTTGAACCATTAATACCTTTCTTAATTCTTAAAGACTGACCAGCAAACTTCACACCAGACCATTGCAACAAGTCGTCGGCCTCTTTCATGGACTTGACATAACCCTTCAAAATACCGGTGGTGTTATCAACAGAGGCGTTCTGTACCACTATTTTACACTTTCTTGATATAAATTTCACACATTCATCCATTGAGGCACCGTTCCAGCCTAAAATTTCAACCGGGACTGAGCTGTTAGAGAGGAATTGGCTTATGTTTTGAGGCGATGCATTTTGATTGTTATTATAGTTGTTATTTTGGGAATTACCAAACCCACCTCTATTGTTATTATTGTGGTGGAAACCTCCTCTTCCTCTGCCTCGATAACTCATCGATCTTGAATATTTTTATGTTTGAATTTTGCGAACTTATAAAAGAGTAGTGCGTTGTGTAACAAGAAAGTATATGGAAGGAATGAAGTGTAGATGAAGACTATAGCAAAGTGCATTGCTGGGAAGCAATATTCTTTCCGGGAAATCAAATTTCACCGGGCAATTGACATAATTGTGGAATTGTGTGAAGGTTTGATGTTTAAAGAACTTAAGATATATGTGCTTACGACAAACGGTTCTCTAAGAAACGGGCAGAGAAAGGTAAATGGCTTATTCCATTTGGTAAAGGACATTAAAGAACAAACATCAATAAATAAATAAAGTGAATTTCACAACATATACTATATACTATAACTATTGCCGACACCTTAGTTACTCTTCATTATGAAGAGTACCAACTACCTTGTACTTATTTTCAAAATGCTCTTCCCAGCTGTCCAAACTCTCTTTTTCTTCAGCAGTCAAGTCACTTAAGCTATCAATTGGCTTATCCAAGGGAGTAATCAAGTCAAGCTCGAAGGAATTCTTAGCCAATCCCCTAGATGCATCTCTGCCTGCAAAGTTCTCGTATGGACCGCCTGGTCCGTAAAACGTGGCACCTTGGCTCACGTCGAAAACTCTTCCTCTGACTCCCATAAAGATTTTAGGATCATCTGTACCATTGTACTTTGCTAAAGTCTTTGGGGTGAACTTGCCTTCTACAACAGGAGCACTTTGAGCAGCAGCATCGAGGGGATTGGTACTTCTTAAGTCAGAAACAATGTCCTTGAGAAAGTAAAGGATAACTAAAATAATAATTACTGTAGTAAGCATGCTAAAGTAGTATTATACAAGTAGGTTGAATGATAATCTTATGATTTTAGCGAGCATCTACTATGCGGCAGGTGAGGTCGCGGGGAAGTTATACGAGGTGATCGAGAGATAAATCCATGGTTTAGTAGCCACTTATCAGCCGAGCTAGCTGAACCATCTGGCTAATTTGATATACCTAATTCGTCGTCATGACTCTATTTAACTACGTGCTCTATTATTCACAAATCTCATTTGGTTCCGCGATTGGAAAATCTCTGCAACCACCATGGGAAGAACCATTACATCTCTAGATGATTTAACTGTCAATAATTTGGGAACGTTAAAGAAGATCAACCAGGTATGCTTACCGGCAAAGTATCTGGATGATTGGTATAAGGATGCACTCAACAGCGACCAAATATCTAAATTGGCTTATTTTTCAGAATTACCTGTTGGTGGACTTAAAGCTAAGCTGCTTAATTTGAATGGAGAGTTGGCTAACTTTGAATCAATTACAAATGCTAAGCTTGTACCAAAAATGGTTCCTAATGTAGTCTATATTGAGACCTTGGCTGTGTTGGAGAGCTACAGAAATTTGGGTATTGGTAAACAGTTATTAGACTACTTAATCGAACAGACAAAGCTGAGGTTCATTCATGAAATTTGTCTTCATGTACATGTTGATAATACACTTGCAATTGAGTGGTATAAAAAGAATGGTTTCGAAATCAAAGATACCATTAAGGACTATTACGCCCAACAAGGATTAGATAATCCAGATGCTTACGTACTTTACTTAAAGGTGTAAATTATATGTATATAGAAAAGTAGCTACAACTATAAATCTTTATGTTACACGCTCATTTGCTCTTTGCCTTGTCATCGTCTTCTTCTTCTTCATCTTCAGTATCGGTGTTGATATCAGTGAAAACACTTTCATCGTCATCATCTTCTTCATCTACTTCATCCTCCACTTCGTCTTCTTTAACCTCTTCAATCTTGGCTTTCTTAACTGGTGCACCTCTTAAAGCAGCCAATGCTCCTGCTAAAGAATCCTCCTCTGGGTCCGAAATATCCGATTCAGAATCTTCATCGCTATCTTCATCTTCTTCGACATCTTTACCCAAAATCTTATCTTTATTAAGAGGTTTAGGGGTTGGATTCTTAACTTCTAAGAAAACAGGAATATCAACATCAACTCCAAAGTATGCGTTGTTCTTCAAGATCAATCTGTATGGAAATTCACCCACTGTTTGAGGAGTGGGTTGAGGTAATTGAATGTTCAATGTACCAACAACCACGTTGTCACCTTTGATCCATGCATCTTGTTTGAGGTTTATGTTACTTAAATCAGCGTTGTTCAACCTAATGATCCCAACACCTTCAACAAGCTTGTTGTCTTTTTGATTTATCAATACCCCAGTCCAGTTATTCAAGATTTCTTTGGGGAAATATGGAGAGTAACTAAATGGTAAGCTTGGTTGAAGGCCATTAACAGAAGTTGGATCTTTCATGTACTCAATGGTTTCTTCATCTGCAAAAGATTCTGGCTTGATTTCAGGGCATGATTTTAACTTTGGTGATTTGACTAAATATTTCAATGATAAGTGAGCTTTAGATAATGGAGGAACTACTTCTTCACCTGGAACTTTGAATTCACTCTCAATCACTCTCAAACTTGCAATCTTCCCAGCGATTTCTAATGCTTTTTTCAATTTGGTTTCATCTTTAATACCCAAAATTTCGCCAGCCTTAACATCTTTGGTGAATAATTTACCTAACTTTGTAACTGGTTGTTTTTCAACAACTTCAGCATTGACAAATGGTAACTGTAACAAGTCTTTATATTTGCCGGATGGCTTCACAGCTTGAACGATAGACTTTTGTAAGTCCAAAGCAGATAAAACTACATCTGGGTGTCTAAAATTGACAGCGATTTCAACAAAATCATCAATTAACTTTGGAAGGATCGAAACGATCTTTAACTTGTCGCCTTCTAATCTTGGATCACTGTTGATTTCACGTCTCAAATATTCATTAATCAAACTCTTGACCTTGATTGTAGATAAGTGACTGAAGCCATGTTTAATTTCATGAGATTCACATAAGAAGTCCAATATTAAAAAGGGGGTGACAACTTTACCTGGATTCTTATCCGTCAATCTCTTAACGAAGAAAGAAGCGGTATCGACATGTAAGCCCTTCGAAGTATGAGATTTAACATTACTCCACCACGAACCAACCAAATAAGGTAATAAACCCCCAACTAATACGAAGTAAAAAAGCACCACAAAGGATGAATATTTACCTTCAACCAAGAATTTCGGCAAAGCAATTCCATGAGAAGTATCTTGTCTACCATCTGGATGACCGTACTTGAGGAAGTTCTCCCTGGTTACTTCATCGGTCAAAGCCTTATACGCTTTATTCAATCTTATATATGCTTGTTCAAAAGCTTCTTGTGCTTCAGCAGTAAGATCTTTTGGCATTTTATCAGGATGGAATTTCAATGATAACTTTCTATAATGACTCTTAATTTGTTTTTCAGTTGATGAAGAACTGATTCCTAATATTTCATAAGGATCAAAAATACTACTAAGGTCGGCTTGTTTTGTAAAGTTCAAAGCGATATATGCAACAGCCCCCCAGCCCAAAACCAACACAACAAGAGTCTTGTTAAGAATCTTATCACTGGCTTGAGATACATGGAACTTTTTCATTGCTTCATCGTTCAATTTCAAAGTTACGTGGTTATCTTCAATGGCACCTGTAACTTTCTTATTATAGGATACGGGATCACTTTTATTAAAAATCCTTGAGAAGTATCTAATAGTCAATGGAATGAGGATGAAGGTAAGAACAGCCAAAAGAAAATATGGCCATACATCACCTTCCTCATCGTAAATATATTCAGAAGCCATTGCCCTTGTATTCGATTACGTGGATGAAAAGTTTGAAATATTTGCGATCGCGACTTGACTGTGAAACGTTGAGTTGCAAATTCTAATAAAAGATAAAATATGTTTGTTAATTTAATTTACTTAATTACGTATTGATTGTCGAAGATGATGACAAATGAAAGCAACCACAAGTATCAAGGAATACTGATTAATGGTGGAACAAACGGATAGGGTTTTCGACGTAAACAATATCATGAGAGTCAGCAGCAGCGAAAACAGCCTTGTCCATAACAGAACCGGATGGAGCAGCCACAAACTTAACTCCAGATCTGGCAGCTCTGTAGACGTTATCTGGGAATGGGAAGAAAGCGTCGGAAGACAAGGCCACGTTTTTGTTCTTGTTTATCCATTCAGTCTTTTCGGCATCAGTTAATGGAGTAGGCAATTCAGCGAATTTAGATTCATATTCACTCTTTTCTGGCTCAGTAGTTGGGATTTGGCCGGTGACAAATAAATCTATAGCGTTAGATTTTTCTGGTCTCTTCACACCTTTAGCCCATTTGAAACCTAATACTCTTGGGTGTTGTCTTAACCACCAGTTATCAGCTTTATCACCAGCTAATCTGGTACAGTGGATTCTGGATTGTTGACCAGCACCCAAACCAATGACCATACCGTTTTTGGTGTAACAAACCGAGTTAGATTGGGTGTATTTCAAAGCAATGGTAGCAACAGTCAAATCAATTTTACCTTGTTCAGTCAAATCTTTGTTAGCAGATACAATTTCTTTGAAAGACGATCCCTTGATTATAGCATCGTTTCTTTTTTGTTGTAAAGTGATACCATAAACTTGTCTTGATTCCAAAGTGTCTGGGTTGAAGTTAGGGTCTATTTGTAAGATACAATATTTACCACCTTTCTTCTTCTTCAAAATTTCAAGAGCAGCGTCTTCGAATCCTGGAGCAATAACACCATCACTGACTTCCTTGGAGATTATTTGAGCGGTTGGTAAATCAACAATGTTAGATAAAGCGATGAAATCACCAAACGAAGACATTCTGTCGGCACCTCTAGCTCTAGCATAAGCATTGGCTAAAGGAGATAAGTTTTCGATATCTTCAACAAAGTAAATTTTCTTTTCGACATCACTTAACGGTAAACCAACAGCGGCACCAGCTGGGGAAACGTGCTTAAAAGAAGCGGCAGCTGGCAAGTTTAAAGAGGCAGATAACTCTTTGACTAAAGGCCAAGAGTTCAAAGCATCCAACAAGTTGATATAACCAGGAGAACCACCCAAGACTTTGAATGGTAGTTCACCTTGGCTGACAAAAGCTTGAGCAGGCTTTTGGTGAGGGTTAGCACCGTATCTCAAAGGCAATTGACTGACATTTTCGGAGTATTGCTTTCTGAAGAAATCACTAATGGCAACATCATAATCAGCAGTATGTTCAAAAGCTTTTAAAGCCAATCTATTCCTAGTATCAGTAGAAATTTCACCAGCTTTTAATTCTTCTAAGAATACAGCATAATCATTTGGATCGGATAAAATGGTGACTCTCTTATGATTCTTGGCAGCAGCTCTTAATAAGGTAACACCACCAATGTCAATTTCTTCAACCGCCTCATCAATTGTAACTGCAACCTTTGAAACGGTTTCCTTAAATGGATACAAGTTACAAATAACGTAATCCACCTTGTCAATTCCTTGAACCTTCAAATCATGCTCATCGCTTTCCAAATCTCTGGCCAAAATACCACCATGAACTGCAGGGTGTAAGGTTTTAACTCTACCTCCCAACATTTCTGGAGCGTGAGTAATGGTGGAAACATCATCCACTGGGAATCCAGCTTCTCTAACCAATTTAGCGGTACCACCAGAAGCTAAAATTCTGACGTTAGCAGATACTAAGCCTTTGGCCAAGTCCAACAATCCAGTTTTGTCATAGACCGATAAAATGGCAGTTTTATTGAAACTCATTTAGTTAATTAAGTATTGATTAAGGAAGAAAAAAATCAATTTTCGCAAAAGGAGCGACTGATAAAATTAGTTGGAGTCAGAAGAGTCAGACATTTAGAAGCGATACATTTAGATAAATATGGGGATGAACGGAAGCTGTTCCAATTCTGAGAGGAGATTATTAGGTTACAAAAAAACTCATCCGGTAAGTATATTCAATATTATATGCTTAAAAAGATTATAAACTACATTACCCATTGAAAAATCAGGATTAAAAAGCTTAACACCTTTACTTTCTGTATCTCCACAAAGATAAGGTGTTGTGCTTCTTCCAGGTGTGGTATCTACCAGCCTTGGTCTTGGTGTATAAGTGACCCTTGTTGATACCTCTGGATTTCTTACCAGCAGCAGTAAGACCTCTAGCTTCTCTGTGCTTGTGGACTGGGTTGGCAATCCAGTTGTATCTGGCATCTCTTCTGATGGCCTTGTGTTGAGGATCAACAGAGATAACTTCAAAGTACTTGTAAGTAGAATCTTGGTTAACCCAGTAAGAGTTCAAGACTCTCAAGTTAGCAGCCTTTCTACCAACTCTGTCTTCAGCGATGGTTCTCAAAGATCTTTGGTATTTCAATTGAGAGACACCTTCGTTGGTTGGCTTACCGTAAGTAGCACCCTTTCTGACAGGTCTCTTTCTGTTACCTCTTCTAACTCTGATTCTGAAGATAACGAAACCTTGCTTGGCCTTGTAACCTAATTTTCTAGCCTTTTCTGGTCTAGATGGTCTGGAGGCTCTGTGGATGACATTCTTTTGTCTGTATTCCCAACATCTGACTCTGTGCAAGAATCTTAAGACATCAGATTGCTTCTTTCTTTGCAATTCTTCTAAGTATTTGTAGGCACCCATTGTATTTAGTGTTACTGAAGTTAGTTAAAAAAAATTTTTCACTCGACTCCAATGCGAAAAATTATAATGAAGTCGTGTGCTAGATGAAAAAAAAAGACGAGTTGTAAAACATGAAGCGTACTGAAACATTTGGCGGACTGCGAATATTTCAGTCTGCTTCATCAACACTTATATACACCTTTCTCCACCCATCTGAACTATTTGGAAAACAAAACGCCAGCATTTCCATAAAGCACCCCAATGAAGGTGTCCACAGCCTCCGTGTGTGGGTTTTCCAGTACCCCCAAGTTCACGTGATTCCAGGTGCAATGTGTTTACGAAGATTATACTACTTTATTGCATCACGTTTCTTAAATCAACGGCTGTAGATTTACCCTTTGTGTTCAACTCTCTACCCCATCTCTTCCTAAACCTAAAACATGGAATTACTTAAGTCAGAAAATCTGCCTATTGTTAACTTAATAGTTTATTTTGCAGCTGGTGAGATTTGATGGAAACTAAAAGCAGATTGAAAAAAGTTTGTATAGTGCTACCACCATGTAATTCTTTCCAAAACCACCACGCCTGCATCTATGGTAATATCACCATATTCTTCTACTCTATCGGCTACCATACCTGAAGGATTACCATGGAGGCCCTTTTGCACTTCCATGTCTAAATTGGTCTGGACTTAATCAAGTTTAGTCATCTTGATCCTTTGATCATATAATTACCGATACGCCTATTCTTCTAATAGTATACACATCACGCATGTTCATGGACCAATCAACGAATTGAGCATGGTGCTTAATCAACTCCCGAACAACAAGTCTAGTTCCTCCGATCACAGCCATTAATAAGCATAAGCAAACAATGTGAGGCGAGTCCAACAGTAGCTGCCAAGCCTTAGGAGTTGTTTTTCCGAAATTATGCGAGGCCTAAAGTTGTGAAAGTCTCGAAGTGTGCCGGTTAAAGAAACCCGCCGTTCATGTTCCTCGAGGCGTTTCCGCTTAAACTGCTGCCGCTTCAGGTGGAGATCGTATATACTTGACGTATCCGTTTGTGGTACTCAGAAGCGAAGTGTTATATCCTGAAATGCAGTTTGCCTGTCATAGGCAGCCTTAATATGCAAGCTCGAACCATCAACATTTGCAGTACGGCTTTTGTTATACGGTTTTGGAAGATACTTTATGTACAAAAAGGATATAGAGCAGTTTCAAGAAAAAAATGTACGATAACTTAAGTAAATAACTTGTCCTGCCTCGTTGAGGGTTGAGGGTCAGTATGATAAGAAAAACTAGTCTGACGGCCAATAGAAATCAATTGTGACATTATCCTGACAACAGAGACTATGCGAGGCAACTGTAATACATTTGCGCCAGTTGCTTCCATTTCGTTTTCGAGTGCATGTGTGCGTCCCCTTAAAATCAGGAAACGTTCGCACGATTACTGTATCAATTGCGATCACAAGGCGGTTGGGAGAAAGCATGCTAGTAAAAAGGGATTATTGCTTAACATGAAATGCCTTACAAATCGATGATCCGAATTTCACATTGATATATCGTCATTCATTTGCTATGACCTTTTAAACCTTACTCCTCATGAGTTAGATTGACGTAAAGAGATCAGCATTTTGTTGGATTTATTTTTTTTTGCCTTGTGGAAGTGCTCGAAGCTCTACCGAGAGGTGAGAATATTCAACTAGGGACGCATGAGAAAACCCCCCTCTATGCGGCACAACCCCCAGGGGAAATTTTGAGTTTGTAACTTAAATACTGTGTAACTCGATCAATCACGAACTATGAAACTTTATACTATTTTAGACATAATCCCTCTCTCATTATTAGGTTGGATCTAACTGGTGGAGAATCAATGGCCTGTTTAAAGTACCAGGGTGGTTTATAGTCTTATTTTTGAAACATATGCAATAGAACCCATACGTGTTTTCCATCACAGCACTGGGGGGTTCGTTTATGCATATAAATTTCATACATAACCTTGGATTTCTTAATTCAGTCATTTTATTTTCAATTTTTGTTTTTTTAATGCGAGTAGACTTTTTCATTTAATACTATTTTAAGTTTTCTAATTGTAGACTTTATTTTTAACGGCTGGTGTAAAAGGCAATGGTAATTGAATTAGCTTATAAGCAATGATAATTCCTGTGGGCTGAGGGTTTTTTTGGTCTTCTTCCACCCCTAGCTATCAAGCCAATTTCTCAAGTTGAGTGTCTTTGATTACCGTATTATGAAACATGTGGAGGAGGAGGAGTTATTGAAAGGCATGAAACAAGAAGAAGAGTATTTCGATTGGAGCTTGGAACAAATATTTGACCAACAGGTTTCAGTTCCTCATCCATCTTACACAACCAGAGAACAAAACTTCCAATCAACCTCTGGATATCCTTCTTCTTCTTCATCTTCTTCAGAAATCTCCCCCAACATTCCTTCTCAAGCATCTCCAGAATTACCTCACGCTCCAAACTCCTTTCCACAATCCACTCAGCCACCTGCCCTACAGCATCAGTCTCTTCCGGCGCAATTTCTGCCAATTAATACAAATACAACCCATTCGAGTGTTGGATCACCTCCACAGGGGTTTTATTGGAATAGCTACCCTCCAGTAAACCAACCGAGAGAACCTTATGTAAAACATAATCAAAGGCAAGCTAACGTCGCTATAGTTGGCCCTTCACACCCCCAAAGGCACCCATCAAATGAAGATTCACAAACTCAATCTTATGGCGTTTCATACCCTTATGCTGGACTTACTTCAATGTTAAACTCCAACAGTAATATTGTCATCCCCAAGGTAGAGACTCAGTTTGTTGACAGAAATGTCTGTACCGTTTGTGGGAAGAGAATTACAAGAGATATGGGTAGGCATATGCGTACACATCATCGGGAATCACGATTCACATGTCCTTTTCCTGCTAAATATTGTGAACATAGATCTCGAAAGTTCAACCGGCCTTATGATTTCAAGAAACACTTGCTTAATCGGCACTTCAATTTTGATAATGAAGAATCCAAAAAGATGCACAATTTATCCAATAAGCTTAATCAATGGGGCCATTGTGTATGCGGATTACGAATACTTTCAAACGACTGGCTTGACAAGCATATAATTACCAAGGACCAATCCAAACTTTGCCCCTTATTACGAACACCATAGTGTCTACATACACATTTTAACGATTATTCCACTGTAGAGAAAATAAGTAAAATCACCGAAGAATTTATGCGTTCTTGCATAAGTAAACGGTTGCAATATTCTCTTACATGTAACTCACGGATCTTTCAACAACAACCTCGGCTATTGAAGTTCCAAGAGAACCCTAGCTTCTCTTAGCTTATTTCTAGAATCATTGAATTGTGTAGAAACGTTAGTTTGTTCTAATATTTGTTTCTAACAGGGCGCAATTATACATTAAAAATTTATTCACATATTATGTTGAAGCACACCATAAAAATGGAGGAATGTTTTCACAAGCGGTACAATAAAGGATCTAGGCATCAGATTTACCTTTAAAGTACATCTACCGATTTAGCCGTGGAGTATAAGGCGGTCTTGGATCTCAGTATCGGTGCGAGATATTGCATTTTGTCTCCACCCTGAAAACGCTTGTCATTTGATGGCCGGGGCTTTTATCTAAGGGGATCGGATAATAGATTCGGAAACGGTCCGGCTCGATTGATAACTTGTCTAAAAGTCTATTTCAGCAGATTAAAGTGGAGATAACTTTAAGCTCGGCATGCATGAACACATTTTGGACCAGTTTAGCTTGATAGCAGTACATGAATGCGCTTCAACTGATATGAGAAACTGACAAACATTTTTGAGTAATTCTGTCTTATCAGGATAGTTAAACCCAAAAAAAAATTATTCAGCAATTTCATAATTTTCAATAAGGGCTTTCGTAATGGAGTACTATGAACTTTTCCGATACGTTCGCCTCGATTATTAATCTAATGAACTTAAATTTATGATAAGTCATATAAATAGCAACGGCTGTGATATTCAAAGACTGGTTCTATTGTTTGCTATCTAAATTATTAATAGCTCAATAATGATTCTGCTATGCTCTAAATACTGATTCCTAGTGGGATCCTCAAACTTGGATTCATTCTCACAAGAGAGTGCTAAATCTAACACAAACTATAAACTTGTTGCGAACAATTGAACCGTATCTAACCTATTGTTTGGAGATAGTTGACACAAAGTCGAGAAAACCGTTTCGAGATTGCAATTCGGTCAACGGCATTACCGTCAATTAAACTACTAGTTCCTTAAAGCCCCTAAGATTTTGGGTTTATGGCTAAGCGAGACCAAGTATAAATCCGGCGGGAACTTCGGTACCTCCGTCGAGCTTTACGGCCGTCCGAGAAAATCAATGCGGCCACATAATCGCCGTAGCATTCTTGCTTCGGTAACTGGGACGTTCGGCGTAATTTCGCCGCAGGGTGGTCCCCTGTGTTGGTTCAAGCCATCTGCACTTCTACAACGCCAAGTTCGACGTAATTATCATTTTGTATTGACTTTAATTACCCTACACACACTTGATTAAGCCACGCTAGTGGTCCCTTGCTCATATACTGTTGCTGAACCACATTATCTCAACCATGGCAGTATCCTCGCGCAAGTCGCACTAATCTCACTGCTAATCTCGCACCTATTTGTTTGTTCTTGTCATCCAGTATAATTCGCACTTCCAACATAAAAAAAAAATTATGGGGGAAACTTCATTATCATCATGGGAGACTTCAAGTTTGACGACGTAGAAAGTGATTTTAGTAAAATCTATGATCAACACTTCTACCAATCGCAATATTATGATCATATAAATCAACACACAGATACCCTGCCCACTAATTCGGCCTCCTCCGCACCGTCCCAAGATACCTTTCAACAGCAATCTTATATACCACCAAACGATCAATCAACTTATCACCATGGCCTAGCGGTGAATCCACAATGGGCCGAGCCAAATACACCTGCTCAAACTAAAAATACTCTGCCTGTTCCGAAACCAACCTGGGCTTTTTCAACCTTACCTGATAGTACCTACAAAAGAAAACTTGCGGCTGAAGATGGGATTAAATACAAAAAGGAAATGCCATCACGTCCTCGGCAACCTGTTAGGCAGAATAGTAATCCTTCGATGAAACGAAAGCCTCGTCCTGGGTTGAATAAATCGTATTCTTATACTGCAAGTAGTAGCTCCGCTGCTCCGATAAGTCGAAAACCAAATTTTTATTTAAACCTTGATCATTTGAAGTCGCTGTCAGCTACATCGTTGGATTCGGCTTATACGGTTTCGTATACCCCAAATAGTGTTACTAATGTCTCGCAACCTTCGAGGACGCTAGCCATTAGTGACTATGATTTTCTTGATAAAGAATTCGATAACGTTACCCCTGGGATGAAACCTCCAGGAACAAACGAAAATGATTACTTTGATGAATTTTTCATGCCGTCTAATTTTGACGATGTTCAAGAGGGGCAGGCCCCAAGTTTATCTTCCCAAGATTTTGGTTTAGAGGCTAATGAAATTAAGAGAGAATATGAGAACGATAATGATTTAACTGGATTCAATTTTAATCTATACGATAGAAATTACTTTCCAAAACACGAGAGTAATGATAACAACGAGATAGGTTCATCTCAAAATCAGGACTTCAGTCAGTATTCTAATCCATCTAGGTATGGTAATCATTTAGAGGATTCGGTATATAATCGAGCTGAATCGAGTCTTCATCATTCAATCCAAAACCATTTGCCTATAAACCAAAATAAAGATGATCATTTCAGTGATAGTCAGGACCATCATAGTCACTCGGGCAGTGGGTATGAAAGTGGTCATGAAAGATATGATACTCATCTTGAGCCAAGTGTTGGCTCATTTGATACTAGTGGACAAGAACAACCTGCAAGTGGTGGCTTTCTCGATATCAATTATTCAAAGCTTTCCCCAAATACCCCGGTGTCAAACAGTCCTGCTTCTAAGTCACCACCTCTTTTCAAGGCTGGTTCTAGTCAAAGTCTTTCATCTATGAACTCAACCACCTCGTCAAAAGATAAACCAAAGAAGAAAAAACTTCCCAAAGGATCTACGTGTAGTATTTGTGGGAAGTTTATCTCCAGAGATTTATCGAGGCATCTTAGGATCCATGACGAATTAGGAAGATTCAGATGTGTTTACCCTGATTCGTGTAGTCACAAAACGGGCAAGTTTAATCGACCATATGACTATAAGAAGCACCTTTTACATTTCCATTTTAACTTTGATGACAAGGTTGGTAAGGCAGCCAATAACTTGACCGATAAATTACCACTAATGGGACATTGTAAAGCGTGTCACTACAGATGTAGAGCACTGGAATGGCTTGATAATCATGTACTTACACCAGAACTATCTCAAAGATGCCGTTATGCAGTTGGTGACTCAATCCCTAACCATTGATCGCTGGACGACCTAGTGAACAATTTGTTCAATCCATAGAAATATACGCTCTATCTTTGACACCCATTATTAATAAACTATCAGGCGTTAAAATTTCTTCCAATAACAGCCATTCAAAGAATAGCTTAAACCATCTAACCACTTGAGTAACATAATTTACTCAATCGGCTACAGTAATCCCGATCTCACTCTCAACATGCAAATTTGAGCAAATTTGGTTGCCAAATAGATAGTCGCAGATTTCTATAAAACCATGCCAACTTCCCACAAATATATTTGGTGTTTCAATTGTTAAGTATGAACTACCTTCCTAAACGTATGGATATGGGAATGGATATGGGATCGTCAAGTATGGCGTCCACTGCTCTGCATGCCATGCACATGGCATCTTCTACCATGATGAGCATGGCATCTTCGACTTCTGATGGTATGGATATGGATGGCATGGATATGGATGGTATGGATATGGACCACGGAATGTCAATGAACATGTATCTTACAAAAGCCTATAAAGGGTATCCAGTTTTGTTTGAAAACTTGGTTGCAAATAATGGCGGTGAAGCTTTCGGGATTTTCTTACTCTTATTCTTTGTCGGCTTTGTGACAAAGTTTTTAGAGTTTATTAGGAACTACTTGGAGCAAAAAGTATGGACTACGCCTGCTGAAACACGCTTATTTGATTCAGAAAGTGATATCAACAAAACTAGTGACGTTCAACAAACGACCATAGCTGCTCCATCTTCAAATCTTGCATCCACTTTAATTCGTAATGCCATCAGAATCGTCTTGATCTTCATTCCAGAAGTGTTTGGTTTTGCCTTGATGTTGGCAGCAATGACATTCTCTTTGGTGTACTTTTTTGGAGTGGTGACAGGTTTGACTCTAGGCAAGTTTACGACTGAAAGATTGAGTGCTAGATTAAAGTTGACACCAGTCCCAACTTTGTCCCACCATGGTTAACGAACAAAAAGTTTTAAAATGATATAGATTCTATATGAATACATAATATGTTAGTTATCACAGGAATTATTTCCACTCTGTTTCATTAGTTTAGCCCCTTTTTTATTTAAATGAATCAGCCTCTGACTTTCGCTAAAAGATCATTGTACTTCGAATTATTGAAAGATGATCCATTACCATCAGCCAATTTCTCGCTATATAACAATTTGACCAAGTTTGCTCTTTCGAAATCATTATAACCAGATAACTTGCTCGGCAACTGGTTTTCGTTGATAGTGAATAGTTCAAAGTAATATGATGATTTCTTGAAATCAATGTCCAAATTACTCTTGTTCAAGTTTTTCAACATTTGCAGCAACGTGAATATATTTATAAGTAGTTTTTTGATACCATTACTGTTGATTTTATGGATCAATTGTGACCCTCTTATCAATAACTCATTAAGATGGTTAGACATCCCCATAAATATCCTGGAGATTTCTTGATCATTCAAAAAATTGTTTAATTTATTCTCCATCGAAAACATTTCCTTATTGAATTTAGAGATAAATTGGTCGGAGTCACCAGGTTCACTGTTCAACACCCAATCGGTCAATTTGAATGACTTGGTGATGAAGTAGATGGACTTCAACCTCAAATCGTACCTAAGGATTATCAAGGAATATAACTTTATTCTTTCAAACTCGGCAACCCTAGCCCTGAACTCTTTGAATTTCCCTGGATTTAAAGACAAATAAGTGTTCAAGTTATCAGCAGTTGCACTCGATGTGGCCTGATTGGAGTTTTGCTGTTCCTCGTTTACCATTCTCTTTCCATTCTCCAAGAAATTCCAGTCATGCTTCAACCGTTCAATCATAGTAAGATCTTCCTCATAGTTGTAGTTAGATTCTTTTCCAAATTTTGGAAGCCAGCTCAATATCCAGCTTGAGGTTAAAAGCAAATGACATAATTGACTAAGAGATTCATCATCTAACAAATCGTCCTTTGTGATATCAAAGATTCCGTCTGTTTTCAACATGATATCTATTTCACTGTTGATGATTTCGTCGTTAATTTCTCCACTTTCAGTCATAATTAAGGATGATAATTCACATAGGCGTGGTGTTTTGAGCCAGCTGTTCAACTTAGTGGTGGTGTTCCCAAGAAGTGCATGGTAGAAGTTGGAATATGCGGCGTGGAATTTGTTCAAGAATTGTAATACTAAGTTATTCAATTCTTGTCTATATGTCAAAGAAGTATTCAAGACATTGCATAATGCAGTAAAGAACTTTTTAAATTCAATCGCATTTTGATAGATAGCCAGGTTGTTCAAATTGACCAAATCTGTTTTAAATGACGGTGTGTTACTTACTGATATTGCGTCTTCTGGGTCATCATCATTAGACCCCATGATCTCATTGAATTTAACCTCGAAAGAATCTCGTAATTTAGGTAAGAAAGATATCTTCATGAAACTGTCAAAGAATTGGACAGCTGATTGATTAATAGGCTTTTGTGGACCTTCGCTTAGAAGATCAGTAGTACTTGATACAAATATCAAGAAGAATTCAAGCACAATTCTCATATTAAAGATATTGGCAGGGACCAATAACTCTAAATTGGACTGGTAGGAGTCATTCTTTATGTAGAAGTCATCTTGCTTGGTACCTAAGTTTCCACTGTTGATTAAGTTAGGGAACTTATGTTCCAATTTTGCAACCGGTGCCTTTAGATTATCAAATTTAAATAATTCATGATTGTTCTTATGACTATGGGTTATTAAATCTGTCTTGTTTGAAAGGTAGCTCGTGATCAAATTAGAAAGTTCGGTCTTGATAACATTCCAACTATTTTTAAAATCAAAGGTTAAATCAAAGTGAGATGCAATATCTGATATTAATTTCTGTTTCTGTAGCACCATCAAAGCTTTGATAAATACTGAACTGAACAAATCTTTCAATACTTTCACCGAGTTATCGTGGAAATTAGTTAAGTCACTATCATTTCTATCGTCAAAGTCAGCGATCTTTCTCAACTTACTTAATTCATGTAAGTTTTTCAGTTTGGTTTCTTCGATGGTTCTGTAAAGTAATCCATGGAATTCCTGTTGGTTAGATTGGTTCAAGACTAAGAGAGCTGGTAATAGTCTGTTTAATTTATGAGCTGTCATTAATAATTGATAAATATAATGGTAGTTTTTGAAACTACCAGACAAGTCGAAGGTTAAGTTCAAATTAGTGGAGGTTGATTCGAACATTCCAGGCAAAAGATTCTGTGAGAATTCATTTATCAATTCATTGAAACATTGACTGATTTCTGCCAAGTCTAAGTTTGCTGAGTTGTAGATGTACTGTTCTAACCTATTCAGCTTAGACACAAATGTCTTAAAAGTTGATAGTTTGGGATTATTATTCGTAGTAATAAGCAGCTCCCAAGGACCTTCATCTTGCACCACAGCTAGACTCTTAAGATAAATTTCATTCTGTAGCTCATCAATAATCATATCAAATAGATTATTACTCTGGATCTCCAAATAATTCTTGATACTCCCCATAGCGCTTAAATTCCATAGATTATACTTCTCTGCTGTGGAATACCCTTGGGATATAATGTCATAAACTTGATGGATTTTTTTATCCAAAATCAACTGATCAATTCTCTCGGGTATGGAGTTCAACGATTCCATAGCATCTAAGATTTCTATCATCTCACTGTACCGTATCGAAGTTTGGTTCAATTCTTGTAGGACATCGGATTTGTCCAGTATTTCTTTTGTAGTGGACTCTATCATGTCTTTAATATCATTGGCATCCTTTTGATTATCTTTACTCGAAGTTAACAAGTAGTGGTACGACCCGATACTAGTATTGAATATCTCATGATGTTCGTTGACTACTTGTCTTAATGCATTTGAGGTTCTCTCATGAATCTCTTCAAAATCAGGAAGCTTGTGTGAAAGACCAACCGATGAATCATCTAGTAAAGAAATGGCCAATTCAATTGGACTTGAGTTATCCTCCAATACTTGGGGCCAATCATATTTAACGTGGTTCATTACATCCTTCAATTCTATGATGGACTCCTTCATCCTCGGTCTACTAGTTCTAGACAAAGAGCCCAACAGCTCTCGCTCATTTGCATAAGTTTTACTGAGAGTTCTTCTCCTACTCATGCTAAATTTGTTGATATTTCAGATCATTTGTCCGCGAAGTGATAACCACATAATGAATAATGTAATAGAGATAAATTCAGATGGATCCGAAGATGAGGGAGTTCTCGTGGTTAGCGAGTCTTCCTTCATTGCCAAAGAAGAGTATGTTGTCTAATTGAGTGGTGTTTAAGGCATTCCCTGCCGAAATCAAGTAACCGATGTACGCGTACTAACGGTCTAGTAAAAGCAGTAGTTCTCCACTACGCCATCTAATTTCAAAGCACAAAGGATTGTCTGATTTCACCGGTAAAAGAAAACTTGAAAACTCCTCGGATACAGAACTGGTTGGCTCGAAACGGACCGGCACGTTCTCAATACAGCCATCGCTGCCTACCCAGGTGATATCATTAGATGATACAATTGAAGAGTCAGAGTTTCTGTTCAAATCACCTACTAAAAGTCAACCCAACGCTAGTACGAATCCCAAGTCAACAACTACCAAGGAATTGAGCAAGTTATCAAGCGATTTCCAAAACACTAAGCCTGTTGATTCTCCAATCCATGATTTATCTAAATTTACATCTAAACAATTGACATTCGTCAACAGAGCTACGCGGCCCAGAGAAGAACTAATGAAAGAAATGATCATATGTGTACCTCAATTTCTCTTGGTGAAGTTCGATAGAGAAGCCTTTGAAGGTGCTGAGATAAGACTCAATCTGGAACTTCATAAAATAACGTGGAAAAGGCAAGTGGATGCTACTTATGATAAAATAAAAGATATATTCATTCCAGCAGATCTGCACACCATTGATGAGAAAAATGTGGTGTTTTATTACGATGCAGAAACCTTTGTTCAGAAACTAGTCGATGGTAAGTGTTTAGAGTTCCCTCGTAATACAATAATCATGGTTGAAGGGATTCAAAAGTACCTTTCAAAAATCATAAACATGGAAAACAAGATATACCGCAACAAGATTTTGGGTAAAGAAAGTCGAACTACACAGGAGGTTGAAGTAGGTGTAAAAGAAATAGAGGGGCTTATTAACAAGCTTGAATACGAAGCAAATGTTAATGTGTTCCCTATCAAAACGATTGAAGAAGCTACAGCTTGGCTTGTTTCGTTCACTTATACTATGGGATTTAGTAGGTACGATAAATTGGAGAGAAATGCCGAATTTTCAAACCTCATACCAGGGAAATCAGGTACAGATGCAAAGAGCACCTACATCGAAACAATGAAGAAATTTAAATTGATGCCTAGTGTTAAATGTGAAAGATTGCGTTTGTATTATGACAGTCTACATAAAATACATCAGAAGTTTGTGATTGCTGATTCGTTAGGTTTGGATGATGATGGCCGGAGATTGGTATCAGATACAACAGAAACGGGGATGAGGGTTCTTTTCACCTCTGAAGACCCTAACCAAGTGATATATGATGCATAAACTAGGCCTTGGTAATCTTCACTATTTTGTGAATGTTGTTGAAATGATCTGAGTACTCCTCCTTTAAGTGACCAATTTGGGCGATGTTCTCGGATAATGATTTCAATTCTTCGTCGTTAAACTTGAAGTTCAAGTCTACCAATTGACTCAAAATATTCAATGATTTCTCAACACATGTGCTGTTCTCCTTTACCAAGCTATTGATTAATTTGGATACCAATTTCAATTCATGGAGTTTTGGCTCGATTTCTGACTTAAACACTTTCTCGTTGGTCAACACAGATGAGAGAATGGATAAGATCCTTATATCAACCTTGTGGTCTTTTTGCTCTAATAACTTCAATACTTCCCATCCATTTAGCTTATTAAAATAATTGAATGAATCTTCGTTATTTCTGACAAGTGAAGAAATAGCAAATAATAACTTAAGACTTAATTCACGACTAGTATCTGGATCAGTAGCATATTTGATCAAGCTTGAAAACCCCTTTTCATGTTTTAAGAAGTCACCTTGGGATGGTATATTATTTTGCACTGCAATTCCTATTATAGAAGCAGCAGCTACTCTTAAACTGCCAGGGTTGGAGTCATCTAATAATTTGATGATGGAGTCCCACAATTTCAAATTCTCTATATTATTTGCATTATCAAGGTTTTCAATCAACATTTCGAAATTATCTAAAGCAACTTCTTTGTTCTCTAATTCTGCTTCATCGTTCTCCACTACATATATGGCTTGTCTCATCAAAGCTGGCTCATCTACCCCTCCAAAAAGCTCATTCAAAGCCTTCATATCAGGCTGCCCGATCTTCTCCATCGCTTCCTTGTCGCCACTTTGCTGGGCAATAGACCATGCCAATAACTTATCCATCTTGATGCAGTATTGAGTACAAAATGCGATTATTTAAACCTCATTTAGGTGCGATCGCGATGCCTAGGAGAAGATTCTGGAACCATCAACTATTTCCGGAACCTTCTTCGATTAAAACACGTTTGTGGTTGGTTTGATACTGTCCTACTGACAATCTCAGACACCCATTTGTAATAATACAGTCTTGCCAGCCTATCTCTAGCCAAGGATTTTGTCTATGGGTATGGTGATACCGTGCGGCGCTGCCAATATTACCCCCAATGGTTTAGCCGTTGGCTAGTCCCAATTGAATGATTTGATCAAACCAATCTCGAACTCGACACCATGAAAAGAACGGTTCGATAGCTCAACTGCCACATGAGTGTATAACACCTCTACCCTATAGACTCTGCCTGCCTATAGACTGCCTACCTACAGACTGCCTACCTACAGACTCCGGCACACCCTACACTTTTCCACACAATCACATATGCACACATGCCTCGTGATCACATCACACACCTTTTTATCTCGACCCCTTACTCTAATTACAATAGCCATTCAATGCCACCAATAAAAGTTCTGCCACCCAGTAGGCACCTGATGGGTTTCGCATCCATCCACAATTCCCTTGCTCCGAGTCCCCATATGAAAATGCGGCCAAGTTCCGTAGTTCTCCAGGCATTGGCCCCGGGAGGTGCCCATTAACAGCATCACCCACGAGCCGACCAATTGGTGGTGTTAGACTGGAACATTAACCACCTTTACACCATCCGATCACCTAGTCAAGTCAACCATCACGGGCCTAAGTTGTCCGGGATATTAACAGGGTGGTTGAGGCGCACACGCTATCTGCACGCTCACAGGGATATAACCTCACCAGACGGACGAAATTCTCACGGTTGATCTCATATAAATAGCACGCAATTTTGCCAGTAATTTATAGTAGAACCTCAATTCGCAAACTATTTATAATGTCATTATCTAACAAACTCAGTGTCAAAGACTTGGATGTCGCAGGAAAGAGAGTCTTCATCAGAGTTGACTTTAACGTTCCCTTAGACGGTAAGAAAATCACCAACAATCAACGTATTGTTGCTGCTTTGCCAACCATTAAATACGTCTTGGAAAACAAACCAAAGGCTGTTGTTCTAGCCTCTCACTTGGGTAGACCAAATGGTGAAAGAAACGAAAAATACTCCTTAGCTCCAGTTGCTGATGAATTACAAACCTTATTGGGTCAATCGGTTCAATTCTTAAACGATTCAGTTGGTGAAGAAGTTGAAGCCGCCGTGAACAAAGCTACTGATGGCCAAGTATTCTTATTAGAAAACTTGAGATTCCACATTGAAGAAGAAGGTAGTAAAAAGGTTGATGGTGAAAAGATTAAGGCTTCCAAAGAAGATGTTGCTAAATTCAGAAAACAATTGACCGCTTTAGCTGATGTCTATGTCAATGATGCTTTTGGTACTGCTCACAGAGCTCATTCCTCAATGGTTGGTTTGGAATTACCACAAAAGGCTGCTGGTTTCCTTATGGCTAAAGAATTGGAATACTTTGCTAAGGCTTTAGAAAACCCAACCAGACCTTTCTTAGCTATCTTGGGTGGTGCTAAAGTCAGTGATAAGATTCAATTGATCGATAACTTATTGGATAAGGTCAACTTATTGATTGTTGGTGGTGGTATGGCTTTCACCTTCAAGAAGGTCTTAGACAATATGGCTATTGGTGATTCCTTGTTCGATGAAGCCGGTTCTAAGAACGTTGAACACTTGGTCGCTAAGGCTAAGAAGAACAATGTTGAAATTGTTTTACCAGTTGATTTCGTCACTGCTGATAAATTCGATAAGGATGCTCAAACTGGTACTGCCAGTCAAGAAGAAGGTATTCCAGACAAGTGGATGGGTTTGGATGCCGGTCCAAAATCTAGAGAATTATTTGCAGCCACCGTTGCTAAAGCTAAGACTATTGTCTGGAACGGTCCACCAGGTGTTTTCGAATTTGAAAAATTCGCTGAAGGTACTAAGTCTTTATTAGACGCTACCGTCAAATCTGCTGAAGCTGGTAACACTGTTATCATTGGTGGTGGTGACACTGCTACTGTTGCTAAGAAATTCGGAGTCGTTGAAAAATTATCTCACGTTTCTACTGGTGGTGGTGCATCTTTGGAATTATTGGAAGGAAAGGAATTACCAGGTGTTACCGCTATCTCCGACAAGAACTAAAGAAGTGATATTATGTAATAAATAACCAAATGTTATATCTATTTTTTTTATAAACGTTACCTATAATTTAGCTTGGCCATTGGAAATCTTTGCCCAGGACTCATTCGTTAATTCTTCATATTTGGTCTTATTCAACCAGTAAACAACTTCTTTACCACTATCACCTTTAGGCAATTTTTGTTTTTTATAGTGGTTTTTTGGAACCTTGTTGTTGTGGGATGCTTCAATCTTACCAAACTTGATAAATTGAGGAATAGCATATTTTGGTAAAGAAGCAGCAACATGATTATAGATTTTATCCAAAATCTGTCCATCATCTAAATCATCTACAGGTTCAATAACAGCAAAACCTGCTCTTCCCTCATGGTTTGGAACTTGGACCCCAACAACCACGCTCTGTTTGATAGCTTTAGATCCCATTAATTCATTTTCAACTTCACTAGCTGAAACGTTTTCAGATTTCCAACGGAAAGTATCTCCTAATCTGTCAACAAAATAAAGTAACTGGTCTTGATCCATCTTCAACAAATCACCAGATCTAAACCAGGCATCACCAGTTCTGAAGACATCTCTAATAACCTTTTTGGTTGTTGCATCCTTATTACCGTAGTAACCTTGGAAACTTTCTTCGATCTTATCAGCATTCAAGATTTTCATCAATAATTCACCTGGTTCATTAAACTCAGCAGCTTTACATAAACCAGTGTTTGGATCTCTCCAAATCTCTTCTTGGTCATCTGGGTCCATCTTAACAATGCATTGTTCTAATGATAAGATTAAGTTGATTAATCCACCATACTTTCTACAAGCTCCAACACCAAATTCACCGAATTGTAAATTCGTGAGGGCGATTGGAGATTCAGTGGCAGCATAAAATTCACCTACTCCCTTAATATTGAATCTTTCCTTAAACTCTCTCCAGATATCTGGTCTCAAACCATTACCGTAAGCAATTTGGACATCATGTTTCTTTTGGTCAGGGTGGAATTTAGTGTTCAACAAGTATCTACAAGTTTCACCCACATATTGGACGTGGGAAGCACCAACCAATTTAGCCTGGGTCCAGAAGCTTGTAGCAGAGAATTTTTGTGCTATAGACACAGTTCCACCAACTAACAAGGTTGGGCACACAGCCAACATTGCTGCAGTAGAATGGTATAAAGGCATTGCCGTTAAAACGTTCGAATTTTTCTTAATCTTCATGATATAGCCAAAGAACGCAGCAGCCATGAATGCTTTTCTCCAAGACATGATACCAGCCTTTGGTAAACCGGTGGTACCAGAGGTGTAAATTAAAACAGAAGCATCGTGATCCTTATCATTGACTCTTCTAAGACTGTCTGGAGCTCTATACTTTGGTCTGCTTGCATCTCTCAAAATCTTGAATAATTCAGTTTCATTCAAGTAATGTAATTTGACGTTTGGAGAATCTTGATTAATTAAAGGCTCGGTTTCTTTCATAGTATCAGCACAGTCTGGATCGATGAAAATCTGGGAAACATTTGCAACTTTAAGACAGTGGACCAAAGGCTTATCTTTAATATTGAAATTTAAGAAAGCTGGTAAAGCACCAATGTTCCAAAGGGACAACCATAATAATAAGAAAAGCGGCTTGTTCATACAAGAAATGGCGATGGTTTGTTCGTGAGTTACACCATAATCATGTTTTAAGATGTAACTGAATCTTAAGATCAAATCATAGAATTCTTTGTAACTGAAAGTTTCCAAGTCAAATTGATCATCATAGATCTTATGGCCATTTTCGTCAACTCTAATAGGTGGTGGGTTTGCTTTAGGTCTAGGGAAAGCAATGCAAGTGTTGTTTGGATAAGCATGGACCGTTTTTTCAAAAGTATACCAGTAACTAGCTCTTCCTCTACTTACATTCCACAAGAAGGGAATAGCATGTCTAACAATCTTTTGAGCGAGTAACAAGTCACCTTTAACCTGATACTTGGCTTCCAAAAGTTGAGATCCTAATACAGCAGCAGTAGCTAATTCCATGATTACAGATAATTAATTAACAATTTGCTCAATTAATTAGAACGCAAATATTGAGCTTATAAAGGGGAATGTGTTCTTTATAAGAAGGGTAAAATCATAAGCTCGGTATTCTTTCACATGTGCAAAAACTGCGAACCAAAAAATTCGTGCTAAATGATCGACCTAGCATATTTAATTACAGCTGCCACATCGCCTAAACCTCGTGCGAACATTCCTTTTGTACCGCTGGATATCAAGTGTTGTACTTCTCCGCACTCGAGAAATTTCACAACCGGTTGCTTTAATCCTTGGGTATTAACCCTATAGTAGATAGATAACCCTGATTGTGGTGTCCATGAGTGGTTTAAGTTATAAACAAATAAAAATACCCTATATATATTTTAGCCTTTTTTTAGTATCAATTAATATCATGATGTGAGTGATGAGCTGCTCATGTTATTAAGATCTCAAGTGCTGTTTCTGTGATTTTTGCAACCGATTCATAATCCTGTGAAAGATTTCCGAAAATTACATAAAATATTAATGAAATAAAATTGACGTTGAAAGTCTTAAACTCTATATAAAATAATTTAACCCGAAACAAATGAGCCAATTTTAACGTTATATATTTAATTTTCAGGGTTGAACTTTTGTGAAAGTTTTTAACCTAAATTCTATAAATTATCGTAATATCAAAGTAAAAATTGGTTCTTCAAAGCTTTCCGTTTTTCTTCCTCTTCGTTATCGTTTGGTATATTTGAATTCATGAACATATTCAATGTCAGATTCGAATTAACAAGCTTTAAATTGTTGGATGATCTGAAATTTGAAAGGGAGGATATTTTGTTCAAATTATTCAAGTTTGCCACGTTATTTGACGAGTTACTGAATTGTAATAAATTGGTAAGACTGTTATTTTGACTCAGTATAGGAATATCATCGTTCATTTGTGTGAACAAATTGTATAAATTCTTGGTACTTTCACTTACGTTCAAATTCAAATTGACATTTGAATCATCCTCTCTTTTGATCACATTGGTGGCAGTTAATACTGGAGGAGCTGGTAAACCAGCGCTTTGTATAATGGTAGAATAACTTGCCGAGTTCAAGTTTTGAAGTGGGTGACTTGGTTGTGAAGCTTGCGTAGTTTGTCTCAGAAGTGCTCTTTCATCCATATCTGGGGTTGGGCAATTTGTTACTATTGCTGAATTAGCATTGGTTGAAGTGCTAGAGCTTAACCTAGATCTACCAAAATCTTGTAAAAGATCGTTCAACTCTCCCTTTTCCTTTGGTCCGTTAGAAGACCCGCTGTTCATGTGTTGAATATTCAACTGGCTCTGTTGTAACTTATCAAGTTGATGATGAAGTTGATGAGGAAGAGGAATTTGGTGCTTCAGTGGGTCCATTCTCGTATCTTGTTCCACCGGAGGATCCGACCGTGGTCTTGGAATATTAGCTGGTGACGAGTAAGACTGAGCTCCTGTAAGGGGAACAGAATTGAAGTTCGAATAAGGATTGAAGACATCAGTTTTAGTCATTTTATCCATTTGGTCGAACCAATCATAAATAATCTTATTAGACACTATCGATTGTTCCAAATCTCTAACTGTATTGAAAAATGGAGTGAGTTTTTTAGTGAACACAATCAATGCATTTAAGTAATCCACATTATTTTCAAAATCGATATTGATCTTTAATATCTGTAATAACTGTGGGAGGAGGTTGAAATTGCAAAACTTCAAATGGATAGAGTCATTGAATGGTAATAATTTGTTCAAGTTGTTGACGATTTCTTTGAGTTCTAATTCCAATACACTCAATTCAAGATTGTTGGAGTATATCATTAGAACCTTGAATATTAGAACTTGACCCAAAATAGAGTAAAATAGATCATCCTTGGAAAGATTTATCAAGCTCATCTTCAAATTCATATAAGACTTGGTCAAAAGATTATTAGTATCCGGATAATGATTGATTTTATAAAGCTGGTGCAAGTTCATCAATACATTATGAGACTTCAAGCGATGGAATATTAAGTTGTCACTGTTGATAACTTTGAACATCTTGAAAACTGCACTATTTGAGTTATGAGATAAATTCAAGTCGAATAAATTAGTAGAGTTGATCAAATGAGTCGAAGTCAAATAGTTGTGACGCTCAGTAACAAACAACCTTTCGAAAAGTTCATTCACTTGAAGACCGCTTAAAGCCTTATTGTTACTCACCCCAACTTCATGATGATCTATCATTTGATAATAGGTGATTGCTTTTCTAAGATGAATGACTTTTTGTTGGTTGACATAGGTTAAATCATGATCCCTAGTGAGATTGAAATAATTGGCCAAATGAAGGGATGCTATGCTCTGATTGTAGAATACTTGAAATTGGTTGACTGGAGCTGGAGGGTATAACAATATTTTATCAATGAGTTGAAAAACTTCAACTGTGGCCAACAAAAGGGTCTTCTTGAAATCACGATAATATTCGACTGGCTTCAAGAATGGGAATTTGAAGTCGGTAATACACAAGTTAAGACAGTTTTCTACCACGATTAGACAAAGTGAAAGGATCAATAGAAGCTGTGATAAGTAGGAAGGATCGGATGATTTACATGCCAAACTTAACGACATACTTTGGATGTTTTCAGATACAAACGCCATTAATTTATCCGAGTTAGTAACAACCAGCCAGAGCGAGGTTTCTGCTAGTATTGAACTTAATACCGGTTCATTTATCAGTCGAAGAACAGCTATTATATCATCTGTAGTATAACTTGCAGGTATGTTAGCTTCATTAGTACCAAGTGATCCTGTTAGTGAATCAGGAAGGAGTTCAATAGGGTGATCGTTTTTGTTCGAAGCGATAAGGGCACTTTCAGGGTGGTCATCTTTATAATTAGAATCAAACTTTCTATTGGCCTCAGCTGTCAGTAGATTTTTGATCAGGTCTAAGGTTTTCTTGTGTAGGTTTTTTGGACCTGATTTCTTTCTCTGTCTCAACTGAGTACACGAAAGACCATTAGCTATACAATGATGACAAGGTCTTTGGATTTCACATTTCACTTTCCTTATAGCACAGGCATCACAAGCTCTAACTGTAGACTTTCTTTTCTTCTTTGGTTGTTCTTCCTGGTTCTCCGTTTGACCCGAGTCTGATGTTACAAGAGGCACTGAAGAAGAATCATCAGATTTATTAGATGCTATACCCGAGGAGTTTGAACCTGCTAAGCTGTTTGAGCCATAAGCCATGGCATTTGCAGGGGTCCCAGAGCGTGTAGGTATGTTGCTTGGGATGTGATGCTGCGGCAGAGCCTGGGTGGACGAAAACATACTCATGGCTAAAATGTTAAGGGTAGAAGCTGGGGGTAAGCACACAGATCTAAAAGTGGACTAGTATAGGATACGGGGAAGCCACTCGATGGTTAAGTTTAGGTTGCGATGATGGTATTATTCTAAGTGTTGTAGAGCTAACCACAGACACAAAATACTCTAGAAACAAAGGTCTAAGATGACGTATGAGGTTAAGGTTTTTCTTATTCCAACAAACAGTGAGAAAAAACTTGAGTGGTGATACCGCCAAAGTGTCGCCGCGGGGACCGGGCGTTACACGTTTTGGGCCAAAATCCACCGCCAAGTGTCGCATAAGTTACTGATACGATGCGGGCGGCATTGGGCCAGGACACACCTTCTCAATTTTCCCGTCCCACATAGTCATCTCCAGATTTTAGTGGGGAGAAGAAAGCTTTTTGGTGGTAATTTCAAATGGTTACGTTTAGTAGTTCGAGGCTTGTATATAATTATAGGGGAAAAGAGGGGTGGGTTATTTTAGGAAGTAACTGCTTATCGTATATGTAGTTCTACGCAGATACGTACGTTCTATAGCCTCCACAATTACTCCAGTTTTCAGCGCTCACAAGATGGTTCCCTATTGAGAACCACTTGCGTGAGCAATTTTTTGAATTTCTGCTAGCTGCAAAAAAATTGTCTTCTTGTAGTTTATTATTTTTGTTTCGTGTAAAGAAGGAGGTTCGATGTATTTTTTATAATATGATGCGGAAGGCGGGCTATGATTGGAATCGAGATGCTGGCCACCGACGAAGGCCCCGCCAGATATTATCAGCGCCCCTTGGGCAACGTGTAAAGAAGTATCGCCTTCTACCGTATAGATACCACGCCCCGTAAACAAACCTAGAAGTCTTAGGAAACGGGCATTATCTGCTTGGGACCCTGAGACAACAATGTTGCCCACAGGTAAGTCTTTGAGCAACTGCCACGTCTGTAAAGCAAGGAATGTGTGGATCAAATTGTACCTAATGATTAGGGATAGGTCAGACTTGCTGAAAACAGATTCTTTTAAAATACTACTATTCTTCCCATCAATGTAGCATTCATCAAAGGCAAAATTCATATACGGGGACCTGTTGCCGTATTTGTCCCCATAATAGTGATAACTCTCGGTAAGTTCAAGTATGGTCACACCATAGTTACGCTCTAGTTCTTGCGTGAGGGCCTCTGCTTCTTCAAAGTAAGACTTGGGCTTATCGAATTCTTCAAAAAGGTCTTCGTATAACTTTCCGGTTGCAGGTTGCCCAAAAGAGTAGACTTTTTTTCTGCCACCAACGTCAAATGGACCCCATATCCCATCTATAGGAGCAGCATTACTGTCTTCAATCTGTAGTATAAAACACGTCAGGGTGCCGGCTACCATCGACACACAGTTGGGAAGATCAGTTCTAGTTGCCACCCACCCAGCGTAACAATCGATACACCCATAGTATATCTCACAATTTGGAAAGTATATGGATGATGCTGGACCAACATGATCACCCATACAAGGGACTTCGCCTTTGCATGTCTGATCCGTTGCAGGGTATGCCACATGTATGTTCGGTTTTAAAAAAGATATCAAACTTGGATCCCATCCTTTGATGGACCCGTCCATGGCAGTAGTGAAATGGAAATCTGCATTGTATTCTTTTGGCTCAATAAGGTCGAAAGGTACCATGTTATAACCTGTATAACCATATCTGAAAACATAGGTGAACCAGTCAAAAAGCTCAAAACAGTAAATCTCCTTATCGGTATTGGAGCTGAGCCAAGTCAATTTGGCAAGACCAAGTTCTGGTGTATATTTCCCAACCGTCCTTTTTAAATCTTCACTTTTATTGAGCTCCACGCATTCTTTCTTTGATCTGGAGTCCATCCATAAAATGATATCTTGGTTATCGTCTCCGGTTAAACCGCAATTAAAAGGCACCAAGAACTCCTCACCATTTATCGTCACCTTCTCTCTGACCACCATGGAGCATGTAGCCGCAATAGATAAGTTCGTTACTTTATTCTTATCCGGAAGAATGCTGAGTATTGCGTTGAAGATCTCAATAGACGATTGAGTCACCACCTCGTGGTTGTGTTTCGTGATGGAAATTGGATGTGTCTGGATGTCATTTATACCGTATGAACTGTCATCAAAATGAGTCCTCACGGACGCTGACCCGATATCAATTCCCAAACTCATAGGTCAGTTTTCAACTTCTCGGTATTGGCGAAATGCGATGTTAATCACGTGTACATGGGCATATTGGCAAATAGATATATTAAGACATACATTATCGTTTACGTTGAAAATAACACTAAGATTTTAATCACACCACATTAAGACTTTTTGAATATTTCCCCAAACTTAGGATCTGAGTATTTCAAATAAGCAGTTCTGGTCCATCTTCTGAAAGACTTACCACATAAGATCATGATCACGAATGATCCGTTGATAACAACAGATAATGCAAACATGATCCACGTAACTGTAGCTAAGCCATTCCTATCTAACCAAGGTTGAATAGCAAATGTAAACCCTGTTCCAATCAAGTTTCTGATGAACAAAACAAGAACCAACCCTTCACTTGCCATATTATGGTAACAATCTATAGCGTAAGTTAAACATATCGTACCACTAGAACTCATAGCAAAACCCAAAAACCCTTGACCGACAATCACAGAAAGTGGCCATGGTTTTCCGGAGTTGGCTCCTAAACCATATGCCAATAAACCGGCTGCATTGGTTATCAATGGTAAAACCATCACGTATAATCTGAATTCAGGTTCCATAATCCCGTTGTTCCTTCTAGACATATAAACAGTGACCTTGTCAACAAGAGCACCCGTACACATACCAAGGATTGATCCTACCATTGGTGCAAGATTGGTTAAACCAGTTGAGCCAGAACTAAAATTGTAAGGAGGAAAACTGTAGATTGCAGACTGGGTAGTGGCCAATAATGATAACCACATCATTTGTGCACCATAGACCAATCCACCCCAAATAATAGCCGGGAATGATATCATAAGAAATGGCCTATACGCTATACAGAGCCACGACCGAGTATCATTATAGGTGGTGTCATATAATTTCATTCTTTCTTTGTATGTTCTCATTGGTATGGATAAATCAACAGAGCCATCATCAGAGTCATTGGTATTTCGCAGGTCAACTTCAACCGGGTGAACTTTAGAATCACGAGACTTTATCTGTCCTAAAATATCTGATTCTAAACTCTCCTGTCCTTCGCTTCTTCTGAATGTCGTGTCTTCCATATAAAAGAGCTGTATCACAAGCATTACTCCAAATAAAATAGCTTGTAACCAACAGCACCATTGCCAGCCTATGGTTTCTGCAATATATCCAGAAACTGTAGGACCAATATCACTGCCAACATAGAGAGCCAACACAAACCATGATAGATAACTAGCTCTCTCGTGCTGGAAAAATACGTCAGTAGTAGATATCTCAACTAAGGAGTCACAAGGAGCAGCTGCAAAACCTGCTATTATATTAGTGGCATAGTTTAATTGAACGTATGTTGTTCTAGCATTAATTATATTGGCCACAATCATCAAAACACTGCACAACAAGTAGACAAACCTCCTTCCAAGCTTCATAGCAGTTGGCTGTAAAATCACACAACCAATACCTAAAAAGAGGAAACAAAAAGCCGAGGCAACATTCAAATCATCGTAGGTACAGTTCCATTCTTCTGTCCAAATGGTCCACACTGGACCTACCCAATTGACACCTATAGCTAAAAAAGTTGCTAGCCAAAAAAGGAGGAAAAATTGTTTAATCTTTTTAGCTTTGGGCCATCTTAATGGATCGTTAGGGTTGGAAGACGGAGGTGGTCTTAGAATTATCCCGTCACTTTGCTTTTTAACATTCAAATCTCCATCTAGATCAACCAAGTGTACAGTCCCTGGCACCAAGTCTAAAGACAGTCCCATAATTTCCTTGCTACCGTCCAAATGGCGGAGAATCCCGTCATTTTATATCTATCCTAACCGTAGAATACAACGCTTTGATATGCTTTTTTGGGAAAGCCGCGTATTTTTTAGTCGATAAGAACGATAAGACTTGCAGAGATTCCGAACGAAGAGGAGGAAAAGTAGCTGGTCACCTCTGTGACGTGTGGCTGACTAGCTTCTAACTTCCAGGACTCAAATGATACAAACTGCTGTCAGGAAATACTCTTCAAGTCCTCGGTATGTTCATGAACGAGGCAATAATGTAAATGTGGGGTTGATCTTTCCGGCCCATGATCGATCACAGATCACCCACCGCATACTCTTTCCCCATCCATGCTACAGTATCATATTCCTTGCCAGGTCCGCGTAGTACTCATATAAAGAAGTATTCCTTCAGCCAACCCAATAAACCGTATATGTATCATTCCCCTAGATCTTGCCAATGGAGAAAGAACTCGATTTGTTGAGATACAGGAGAAAACCATTTGTTGAGATACAGGAGAAAACTGATTTTGTTGAGATACAGGAGAAAAACTCTGCCCACGAGATTTGATTACCTCGACACGATATATAGATCAAGCCGATATAGCTACTGTTACTACGTTATATCAAATGTAAACAAATTTTATTTTCCTAAAAACAATAACCTAATAACCAATTGAAGCCTTGGAACCACTTTGACTTAACCATCCTTGAACAGTAGACTTAGACAAGACCTTGTCAAAGTCGTCGTCAACTTCAAGAACAGAAATGTCAGTACCGTCAAAGATAACGGCAGCCTTGATGGAAGAGTCAGTTGGTCTTTCAAAGTAGTCTTGGGAACCACCTCCACCACCTCTCTTGGACTTTTGTCCAGAGTGTAAGTGAGCAATTAACTTGTTAGAACCGGCGGATAAGATTTCAAATAAATCTAATTCACCACATTCTGGCCAACAAGTACATTCTTCCTTACCGTATTGTAAGGTTCTTGGGATCTTAGCATTCAAAGCCCAGATAGCTGGCATATCGTAGTTGAAACCAGAACCGGATCCACTTTCTTCAGGCATGGTGAATTCAAAGACGAACATCTTCTTACTACCATCGAAACCGTGGTAAGCTGGAATACCTTCTCTGTAGTAACCACAGCTGTCACCAGAACACTTAGAGTCGGACATGATCAAGTATTCTTCGTTAGATCCCACGAGAACATCATCCAAAGCTTGTGGAGAAGAAGCAGCACCAGAGTTGTCACTGTTGGCATAAGAGATGGAGTTACCGAAGGCGGAGTCCCAAACACCAGATCCTCCGCCACCGTAGTGGTTAAAGAAGACCAAACCGTCAGTGCTTCCTGGGGTGTAGTAAGCACTTCTTTCCCAGTCACCATCAGCAGCAGAGCTGTCGTCATCGTCATTAGATGAGCTGGATGAGGAGGCAGCAGCAGCACTGCTACTAGAAGAAGTAGCAGCAGCAGCGGTGGAAGCTGGAGCGGAGTTGTAAACTGGGGCTTCGGTACTTTGGACAGTGTTGGTTTTTTCACTGGTTTGGAGTTGACCGTTACCATCGACAAAGACAGTCTTGGTAACTTCAACAACTTGAGTGGCTCTCTTGTGTTGGTGATGCTTGTGGACCAAAGTGGTGCTACAGTCTTCTTCATCTTCCTTCTTTTGTAAAGATCTCTTGGAAGAAGAACCGGCTGGGTAATAGACACCAAATTGCTTTAACTTGATAGGACCTCTGAAGTGTAAGGATAATTCTTCATCCAAAGGACTCAACTTACCGGAGAAGGACTTTGATTCAGAAGAACAAGAACCGGATGAGGCATCCATCTTGGTGACTTCGTCATAAGAACCAGAGAATCCAACACCAGCAAAAGTGACCTTCTTGGTGGAGGAACAGTAATAGTTACCATCGCTGGATAAATCACAGGAGGCGGCGGCAGAAGCCAAAAATAATCCAATTGAATATAAGGTAGCAAACTTCATAATATAGTAAACAGAAACTTCTAGATTTTTAACAGATACACAAGAACAAGGTAAACACGATCAATAATCTAGTTTAGATGAGTTCAAGTTAATGATAAGGAATGACTTTAGTTAGAAAGATCTAAGGAGTGAAGTATCCGTTGGATAAAGAAATCTGGAAAGTAAAAGGAAGAAAAGACAGAAAAGTGCCAATTGTTGTGGTTTTAAAAAATGGCGGCGGTGCTTTGAGACGAGAAAAAAAAATAAAGCGGAAAAAACCAGCACAGAAGAAAAAAAAATACCCGCAGGCATACATGCAGGAATAAGAAACGTGAGTAGGAGGCCGCGGACCCAAATAGGCAGGATGCTTGATGGATTGGGAATCACAAGTAAAGAGCGTGTCTTGGGCTAGATACTAGACATTATCATTCAATCAGCAATTTCAGTCCATATCAATAGCTTGCAAATAGTGTAAGTTAGTTTGATAGAAGATCGTTAAGGATGGGCATGTTTCATGTATTACTTTGGTTGTCGTTTAGTGGTGGAGCTCGTCAACCTCCTATGTTGTGTCGTCAATATCGATAAATTCTCGTGAAGCGTGTTTTATCCCAAAGCGTAGAAATTTTATCAAATTAGAGCTCGGTGGGGCATTAGCGAGGTGTGAGCGCATGCCAATAGTTAACATTTACTACCGTCCGCTGCGCGACAATAAATTTGCGTAGGAGCCTGGTACAGTAACATGGTAGTAGCATGGTACGGTTGTGCAGCCTAGCCGCCAATGATGTTTGCTGAGCAAAAAGTGCCAAGGACAAGCAACTAAAGCGGTGTATTACTTCAAATCACAAAATGCCATGTTTGTGTATACACGACCCAGCTGTGGTTTGGGTAATGTTTCCGGAGAGCTGCGCCGTTGGACCTGCAGCGAAGCCTGAGAGATGGCAGAATACAGGGCTGAACATGTTAGACAGACATGTTACATTTGATATTCCTATCCGGGAAGCACATCGGTAAATCTAGATCTTGATCTTAACGTCTGGAGTCTAAATTGTATGTAGTCTTTGTCCTAAGTGGTCATTTACTTCAACCGTCGGTGCTTCAGAAATGTTAACAAGGCTGAAACATATTTTTTGGTTCGGTGCCATTTCCGATGAGCTGCGATTTTTACAAATCGAGAGCTTTAATGGCTGGCAATCTAAGATGGTGCTAATAAATAATTTTTACAAACGATAGATCAGAAAATACTTTAGAAGCTGGTGAATAATTAAGGCGGATTAGTTCGATGATCATCAGATCATGATTTAAAAGTAATGGGATAAAATGCTGGTAATGACGTAGCCAGCATTTCCTGCAGATTTGTGTGCGATGATGCGGGAAATATGAGAATATTCGAAATCAATTCCATGTTAGGAAACATAGTGATAGCCTAGCCAGACGATGAGGCCAGAACTGATCAAACAACCTCCAGAGGGTAATCTATAGCAAAATGTCTCATACTCTTTTTCTGGTAGTAATTTACGAGCCCGCTCCGTTGTTTGTTGCCAGCAGTTGCGAAACTGAAGAGAAATTAGCAACTGTTTGCAACCTTCTCCCTTTGTTTACTAAGAAACGTTTTGTGAGCAAAGATAACAAACAACTGATTCTATCGCACTCGAAGTACACAAGCTGAATCCTGTTTGTTTATAATTCATGATGTTTTGTTTAGATGCATTTACAAATTTTCACTATACTTAAATACAGAAGGAGGGCTTCAGAAGACCACCAGGAACAATCTAAGCTTTTGGATGATGACTAAATTCTTACAGGTATTTGATTGTAAGATGAGGTAATGTGTTGACGTTGTAAATCCTCGCCATATCTCCGGTGTGAAACGAGACCTGGAACGGCGTGACATTGAAAAGCCTTCGGTCATGTTTCGTGGTACCACCTCATCATTTTTCTCCCTGCTGGCCTGGCGGTGCACCACACCACCCCGCGGTATACTTAGGGAGAAAGAACCACCCTAGCCGACCCGACTCATAGTCGCACAACCAGCCTATTTTTAGTGATGTAAACAAAGACTATTAGGCTCATCTAGCAGCAAATAATTATCGATCAACTACTTGAATCTTTTTTCATATATCTTCTTTCTTCGGTTAGATACCAAGCATGTCAGAACCAACAATTATCATAAATGATCACCCCAATATTCCCAAGTATCCTATACAAGCCAATTTCCAAAAATCATCTTGTTCTGCTAAAATAGTTGTGGTGGGCGACGGTGGTTGTGGTAAGACCTGTTTATTAGTGTCCTACACTCAACAGAAGTTCCCTGAAATATACGTGCCAACTATATTTGAAAACTATGTGGCTACCGTATCGTCCCCAACCGGTAGAAATATTGAATTGGCTCTATGGGATACTGCCGGTCAAGAAGAATATGATAGACTTAGACCGCTTAGTTATCATGATGTTGATATTCTTTTAATCTGTTTCAGTCTTGATAACCTTACTAGTCTACAAAACGTCAAAGATATTTGGTTCCCAGAAGTTCACCACTTTTGTCCTGGAGTACCGATATTGCTTGTCGGGACGAAACAAGACTTGGAAAATGGATCGATAAATCCAGATTTCCCCATTCAACTAGCCACCGAAATCAATGCAATCGGATACATCCAATGTCTGGCCAAAACCATGTTTAATGTTCAGAATGTATTTGATTTTGCTCTCCACCATTTTGACCAAAAATATAACCAATGGGAAAAGGAACAACAGTCACAAAAGAAAAGACTCAGTTTCCTCGGCCACTCCAGAGGACCTTCAAAGAGCAGTATCGGATCAAAGGGGAATAAGGGACATTTTAAGAACAGTAGTATCGATCTGCTGGTATTCAATACCCCATTAACTGAAGAAGAGAGGAACCCGTACACCAACAATTACAATTATGATTACAATCACGAATTTGAATACGCTAGAAGAAGTGAGAAGAAGAAGAGATGTGTGATTTTATAGTACGTTAAAACCCCTTATTAATTAATGAACCAATAACTGATTTTATGTATGGCATTTGTTATCAAGCTAATCTCATCTCTAGTCACTCACACGACTTTATAGAGTTTTGAAGTACCCGCGTTTTAGGTAGGTTAATTTCTTCGAATCCAAACACACATGTCTTTACGTCAAAGGCCCAATTCAAGGGACTCAAAGGCCGAAACTCTGGTGATAGAGACGCCAAATGCTGGCCAGGCTCCTAACGATTTGAAGGAGACGTCAGAGGTTGATGCAGGTACTAAAGTTGCTGAACATTATAAAGCTCTTCCTGCTTATAGGTACAATCTAAGGAATAAATGTTTACCAATGGTCCGTCGGGAAACAGAAATATTGGCAGGTATTCAATCAAAAATAAGGACCCCCTGGTTAGACTACTACTTTGCTTGGACTGCTAATCTTGCTAGCCATACGTTTTATGTATTGATGCTTCCACTTTCTAATTGGTTTGGATCGGGTGAAATGGCTCGTGACTTGATCTATGTTCTTGGGGTAGGTATATACCTTACTGGTAACCTAAAGGACTTCTTATGTCTTCCAAGACCAAGACTGCCCCCTTTACACAGAATTACGTTGAGTTCATATACAACCCAGGAGTATGGATTCCCATCAAGTCATTCTGCTAATGCTACTGCAGTATCATTGATCGTAGCACGCAAAGTGTTAAACATGGATTGGGATTTCAATGTCAAAGCCATTTGTCTTGTGGTGATTTCGATTTATTATTTTTCGTTAATATTTGGTCGTGTCTACTGTGGGATGCATGGATTTTTCGATATCATCACTGGCCTGGCGGTGGGAGCACTTCTATTTGTATTCAGAGCTTTCTATGGTGAATGGTTTGACGAGATTTTCGTGCTTGATGTAAACAATAATTTGGGTAAGGCATTACCACTTGTGCTTGTGGCCTTTTATGGGCTCCTCGTTCATGTTCATTTTGAACCAGTGGATAATTGTCCTTGTTTTGATGACCTGGTGGCGTTCATTGGGGTTTTGATCGGCATAGACATCAGTCACTGGATTGCGTATAAGACCCAATATTTTGGAGTAGAAGATGGGGCCATTCTTCTTGTTCCTCCATACAGTTTTGAAGAGGCGGGTTTATTGAAACTGGTGTTAAGGGTAGTGATAGGTATGGCAAGCGTGGTGACATGGAAGGCTTGTTCGAAACCAGTATTATTTACTATCCTTCCTCCTATTTATAAGGCACTTGGTATCAATGTTCCACGTAAAAATTATGAAGCCACTGCATTTTCCAAGAAAAGTACCGAACAAATTAGGAAGTCCCTGATTCTGAATATGGAAGATGAAGCCAAGTTCATTGGTGCAGCAAGAGATGAGGTTGGAGTACAAGGTGATATTGATTACTACGAAATGCTCAGCCAAAAAGGCCAAAAGGAGGTTCTGAATAAAACCGCTGGTGTGTTCAAACCCCGCTACGATGTGGAGATAGTTGGGCGTTTGATTATTTATGCTGGGGTTTCAACCACCACCGTTTGGGGATTTGCATATCTCACCAAATTATTGGGAGTTGCCTGAAGGAATCAAATCGACGGTTAATAATTTGCAACTGTAACAAATAAAATTTAAACCGAAGTTTCACTGATTTCCGTTTATTTGAGGATGGCCGGTGCTGATTTCCGAAATGGGCCTTAGGGCGGAAAAAATAAAACAATAGGAACCGAAAACAAATATAATGCGATAGTTTACGGCCAATTTGGTAAAAAACCTTAACACACGGAGTTCAAGTAATGCTTAAAAAAGTGGTGAATTGTGGTTTAAATCGGCTAGTCTAATTTATGTTATTTTAACTATAATTTTTTTGTCGATTAATCATAGAGTCGTAGTTTATAAGTTGTTTTATGTATAAAGAAATATGATAAATTGTTAATCAAACAACCACCTGGATTAATTAAAACAATGAAATGTCTTACTTTTCTGAAACCATTTGCAAGATGCCCCGTTTTGCACAAATCATGTTTCACAATGCCTGTCACGTGCCACACACACATATTTTCCGGAACTCCAGTACTCCAATAAAATATATATGCCGCGCGAAACCCTTTAGATAATTTCACCAACTCAGGGATAAGCTTCAAATAATGATAAATGGATCACTTTAATCGTGCCTCAAATACCAGTAGTTCCTCGAGCTCTGGAACTGTTGGAAATCCAACCAGCTCCCCTTCTTTAAGTATTGCCCTCCCTCCATCCAATTTACAAAATCCCTCCGTTACAACACTTATAAACCTGATATCTTCTTTAACATCTCAATTCAATAATTACCAACGAGAAACGAACAAAAAAATCGAAAGCTTCAACGTTCGTACATCTTTCCAAATCCAGCTTTTGAACGAGCGGTTACTTGCTCTTGAAAATCAATTATCTGAGTTAGGAAATGATGTTAAAGCCGTTAAAAGCGTTCCGTCGGATACAAACATAAATTTAAAGAAGAAGCTAGAACTTATAGGAAAACATATGGCAGACTTGAGTAGTGACATAACAAAACTAGACCCTGAAAGTGATGCAAATAACAAGAATAATTTGACTATTCCATCTGGAAGTAATCATGATAGTGGTAATAACTCCGTCAAGTTGAATACTTCATCACTGACTCTGACACCGGCTCTGGCTCTGCTGACACCGTCTAGTGCAAAAGGTCAAGGGACCACTGTGAACGTTAACAATAATATAGCTGTCGGTGTTGACGCCAACCCTCCAGGAGCGCAGCCTCAAGCCGTCCAGACCACCACCACCACCACTCAAATTAGCCCAGATAATGAAGTTAACACCACCGTGTCTAATCCTGTACTACAAAATATTCCATCTAATCACACCTTATCCAATGCTGACTCTATACATGATAATAGCGGGAGTGATTCTACCCTTAATATATCGACGCTGCAAAGTCAAAATCCAAATCCAAACCAAAACCAAAACCAACAACAGAATATTGTGACCGACAACCATCGACCTCAACAAATTTCTCAGACACAAGTTCCACAGCAGCAGGTTCAACATGTATCTCAATCCTCTCAATCTATGAGCCAACTAGCCCCACAACAGGCAGAGGCTTTATCCAACATCCCTAGCATAGAGTCAAGCTCTTCATTTAATTCATTTGAACCACTTCCGAGACCTGGTCCAAGCGTTCAGCAAACCGATATAGCACGCCCGCTTTTGAACAGTATGAATAGTTATCCAGATAATAATATTTTGGACATCAACAAGCAATGGAGTAAGGCATTGGGTATACGCTCACCTGGAGTGGGATCCCCTTTCACCCCTAAACAGTTACTGTTTGATTACCCTATTCCTATCAATAGAGCCTTATCATTCAATAGGCAACTTGAGATGGGTGCTGAAAGTAACCTTGTCGCTGCCAACGCTGCCAACGCCAGTGCGGTACTGGCAATTGGAGCACTGAGTCCGTCCGTAATTCCAAGTTCCACTTTGGATCATGTTCCTAATAGTGTGCAAACATCTCACATGGATGAACCTCTTGAAAAATCCAAAATGGAATCGAATTTACTACTAGGGATTGATGGAGAAGGAATCAATCCTGTAATGACTACTAATAATTCCAGACACCAGCCAAGCAGTCTTCGTCAACAATCTTCGTTTCATAAAATGATGTTACGCCAAGAAGATGGTTCGCCAGATAACAAGCGAAGACGCAAGCTGTCGGTATCCAGTGAATCCAGCAGCATAAACTCCCCTAATAGTGCAGGCGGGTCTGGAAACAAGTCGGTTCAGGGAGTTGAATATCCACAGTATAAGCTCGAAAAGGGAGCTCGTAACGTTGAGGAAATATGGAGAGAGTACGAGTATGGGATTAACGGTAAGCCGCCATTAAAGCAATTAGAGACCCGCTACAATGCTAAATGGAGAAATGATACGGAGCTGAGGACTTTTGTTAGAAGAAAGAAAATTTACAATGCTATTGAGACGGGTAAAGGTTTAGGATACGATGAGAATGAAATCATAAAAGAACTTGAAACGTCCAGAACCTATTATTCCAACGGAACCGTCAAAAAGCGTCCACTATCATGGCTATACACCAATATCCCCAGAAAGTATCGGTCCAATAATAATTAAACCTTTCAATTAATCGAATAAAATCGCCCAGTAATAATGAGGGTTTATTGTCTTACCACCCCATCGCGAAAAAATTAGGTATAGAAATAAATTTTGTATTATAAATTTAATGGCTCCAGTAAATGTAGAAGAAACAGGTCACTCTGCTAGTTTGAAGAGGTCTGCTGATATTGATAGACCCTATGTGAAACGTGGCAAGGGTAGTAAACAGATTAAACGGAAATATAAAGCAAAGCCAGTTGATAAAACTTCTCCTTTAGGAGTACTTGAATATGAGATTGATGAGCTCCTTAGCGAGCATAACTTAACCAGAGATGACATTTCTAACGACATGAAGACCTTACTTAATGATAAATCAATAGAGGAACAGTGTCATATAATCGTTTCAGATGTGGAGATCTTGAGACTTATTTCAAATGGCGATGGTATAGGTTTGATATCACACCCAATTAATGCCAATAAAAAACAAATAGTTATAGTCCCATTTGGATTACCTGGAGACGTCGCTAAAATCAAGATTTTCAAGTCACATCCTTTTCATGTTGAAGCTGATCTTTTGGAAGTGATAAAACCTTCGGAAACGAGAGATGATCTGCTTATCAGCTGTAAATATTTTGGTAAATGTAGTGGATGTCAATATCAAAGTGTTGCATATGATCAAGCATTAGTATTCAAAAGATCAACCATTGATAATGCATACAAGTTCTTTGCACCCGAATTGCAAGGTATTATACCAGATATCGACCCTACCGAGCCGTCACCATTGACGTACAATTATAGAACCAAGTTAACTCCACATTTCAACCTTCCAAATTCTGTCAGGACTGAACACAAGAAATTGGAAGTTAAGCCTAGTTTGGGATTCGGTGCCAAAGGAAGACCTAAATGGAGAGATACTGAAGGTGGTGACTATTCTATTGTTGATATTGAAGAATGTCCTATTGGAACCGAGATCATTAATAAGGGTATGAAGAATGAGAGACATAAATTTGAGGAAGAATACAACAAGTACAAGAAAGGTGCCACCATATTACTCAGAGAACACACCCAACTCGAAGATGATGTTAAATTTGACGACAACAGTGAATCAAAAGATAAGGATGGTGATATCAGTAAAGTATCGGCTGATGGTAAAGTCAAGACTTGTGTGACAAACCCAAGATACATTGTCAACGAATACGTCAATGGATTCAAGTTCAAGTTCTCTGCTGGTGAATTCTTTCAAAATAACAACTCGATATTACCTGCCGTGACTGATTACGTTAAATCTAACTTGAATCTTAACCCAGGTTCAGATAACTATCTTGTTGATGCATACTGTGGATCAGGATTATTCTCCATCACATGTTCTACCGATGTGAAGAAAGTCATTGGAGTCGAAGTGAGTGCTGATTCGGTCAAATTTGCAAGAACCAATGCAGAACTTAATAAGGTTGAAAACGCTCATTTCATTGTTGGTAAAGCAGAAGAAATCTTTAAAGATATTGATCTTCCAAGTAATAAGACGTCTGTCATTTTGGACCCACCAAGAAAAGGCTGTGACGAAGTTTTCTTGAATCAATTGAGTGATTTCTTTCCGGCTAAGATTGTTTATATTAGTTGTAATGTTCACAGTCAAGCTAGGGATGTTGAGTGGTTTATCAAGCACACCAAGAATGGGCACAAGTACGAGGTTGAGAGTATTAAAGGGTTTGATTTTTTCCCTCAGACACATCACGTCGAAAGTGTGGCGGTATTACGTTTGAAAGATATATAGGATTGTTGGACAGTTTATATAGATATAGCATATTAATGGATAATTGATTATAGTGGGTGCAAATAATGAGGTTCCTCGCGATACGCGCTAAAACGGTGGTGACTGCGGGCTTCAGCCCTAAATACGTATTTGCGTGTGTTTACCACCAAGCTTTAGCGTTGAGTGAGAAAAAAATCAAAGTGAAAAAATTTTGTAATACATAGAATTAATATCCAACATGGAAAACGATAAAGGTCAATTAGTATGTCGATTCCTTGAAAACAGCGGCTATGATTAAATGACAAGAATATGGATGTAGTGGTTTTAAAGTGGTCTTCGAGACTTAAGCATATGCATAGATCACCAATGAACAAGCAGAGTATTTCACCCATCAGCTCAGCAAGTCAAGTGGTTGGACCAGTTGAATGTCATGGCCTACAGAATATTTGAGCTCGTGAAACGGTTCAAACTCCTTTCCCACAGTACCAGACATATGATACACCAAAACCCAGAAGTCATTAATCAATACCTATAATTTTTCACTTTTAAATACTAACCAACTCTAGGTCGAATTATACGTTCCAAGAAAGTGTTCTGCCACCAACAGAATCATCAAGGCCAAGGATCACGCCTCCGTCCAAATCAGTATCGCTAACGTCGACTCTGAAGGTAGAGCTATTGCTGGTGACAACACCACTTACGCTTTGTGTGGATACATCAGAGGTAGAGGTGAATCTGACGATTCTTTAAACAGATTAGCCCAAAAGGACGGTTTATTAAAGAACGTCTGGTCTTACTCCCGTTAAGTCAGTTATTTAATTGTATAGTTAATTAATGTCATTAGAAAAGTTCGAGTAGAAGCAGTGTGAGCACAGCACAAGTAGTGTGATAACTTGCCGGTGGAAGGAGTGAAAAGTATTGATGGCACAAACGAAACAACTGTTACAAATATGCAGGGTGAGTGCATAGAATAGGCTGGAGATTATATTGCATATATGTCTATTGTATGTGAGTGAAGGTGGGATAATTGGAATAGGGTTGGTTTTCGAGTTGAGTGCTGGCGTTTGAAGGTAAACCCCGCCGATTATCAGCCTTACACTCAACACAAAATAACCAACAACTTTCTAACCCGCTTGTTAAGGCGTACCCTCTTGTTAATGTGGTGTTGTTATTTTGGCTGTAACGTGCCTCAACCACTTGGTTGCAATCCCCATAACTCGCAAACTGGGGGAGTCGCACTTATCATATTATACACATTAGGGGCTCAAACATTCACTAATGACAGTAGCCGTGGTCACTTTGCTCTATGACACAAGTTACTTACCTGGTACTTTGTTATTGGGATCTGTATTGAATGAGATGATTGCTCTTCAATCTTTTCCCATCAAATTAGCCATACTTACCGATACCCTGATTTTCGATAAAAAACAATTGGACTTATTACAAGGAATTTACACCGATATTATTCAAACACCCATTGTGTCAACTTTACATACTCATAAGCTTGTGAATGATTTGAAAAGACCCGAATTGGATAAAACTTTCAGTAAAATCAATTTATGGTCTTTGGACTATGAAAAGGTTCTTTATTTGGACTCAGATACTTTACCCAATCCAAATTCAAACCTCTTAGATTTATTAAAATTAGATTTCCACCACAGCAAAATCTTGGCTAGTCCAGATTCTGGATTTCCCGATGTTTTCAACTCAGGTTTATTTCTTATTAAACCCAATGAAGATGATTATAAGAACCTTTTAGAATTATCTAAGTCGCTGAATGATGTTACTTTTGATGGCGCTGATCAAGGGCTTTTGAACCAATATTTCAATTCTAACCCTGACTGGGTAGGTGAAATCGTTAGTGGTAACCCGCCACCGGTAGATGTTGATTCGGTGACCAGGTCTAATGAGATAATTGACACATCTTCAAAGAAATCTGGTTCTAAGTCTCAAACCAGTAATAATTGGATCAGTCTCCCCTTCTTATACAACGTGACTCCAAACACTCAATATCAATATGGTCCCGCATATAGCTACTTTTCCAGCGCTCAATTTAGCCCTTTCACCCCACAATCGGATGAAGCTGAAGCGGAAGCTGATTCAGCTCAAGATTCTGAGGTGTCTCATTATGGCAACACTGCTTCCAAACATCATCACCAACATGTTAAATTGATCCATTATATTGGACCTCATAAGCCTTGGAAGTTTCCCTACTCTCCAGCCCATACTGAGTGGTGGGCCTTGTGGCATAAATATTTTGGTGACGGAACAATGAACATAGTCGAGGGTAAATCTATTGACACCAAATACACCTCCAAAGATCTGTTATGGGACGCCACTAAAGGCCCTCCACCAAAGAGTGAAAGTAAGAGCTTTAAACATGTTCCCAAGTATGATAACCATTGGGATGCACCGAAACCAAAGAAAAAGTCCATTCTTAAACCACCCCATATCTCACCTCCCAGTCACCTTCACAAAAATCACCATGTTCGTGTAGGATCACCGCTTCGTGCTCTGACAAATGAACTGGAAGAGACTATTAGAGAAAAAGAGAAACAGTCTGTTTATGGTTTTCATCCATTTCAGAAAGTTGAAAGACTGTTTAACCATAGCCTTGATTATAGTCCTATTCATCCTATTGCAGCATTAACAAGACCCAAAGATAAACCTGTAGAACCTCCTCATGGTCCCCATGCTAGAGGTTTGCAAAAGAAACCAAATCAAGCAACAACTGCCCAAACTAATAATCATCGTTATTCTCGTGCTGTCAATGTGCATAAAGTCAATGAAAAGCTCGAGAAGCTTGGCTTGGCCGATTAATTATAATGTTTTTATTCCATTTACTTCAACACAACATATATCCTTGCTGGAATCCAGCCGGGGATCTTTTGAGACTTATCCGGCTCATCATTGTTTAATTAGACCATTGTATATTCATGTATCCAATATCGTCATAAAGTACTTAAATGGTTGCAAATTAGTGAGCGCACTATGATTTGTTTTTTTTGTTTTTTTGCCTTCCACTCAGAGGTCACTCAACTTGAAATATAATTGTAAAGTATGTGATTTCTGATCACTCCTATTCTCATATTCGTGACTTATACTCCAGATAAAATGACTCCGATAAAGGTACTTTAGTGGTAAGATAACCACATCAACAGGAGTAAGTTACCCGGCTATGCGCGCACCTTCAAATCAAAAAAAAATTTTCATTTAAAAATCTTTACCATTAACAACTATCTTATAGATAATCAATATGTCCGGAGGTATCCAAGAAGTCGACGCCAACTTAATTGAAACTAACTACGACAACGTCGTATACTCTTTCGATGATTTAAACTTAAAGGAAAACATCGTTAGAGGTATCTTTGGTTACGGTTACGAAGCTCCATCTGCTATTCAACAAAGAGCCATCTTACCAATTACTGAAGGTAAAGATGTCTTAGCTCAAGCTCAATCCGGTACCGGTAAGACCGCCACTTTCACCATCTCTGCTTTACAAAGAATTGATGAAAAATCCAAAACCACCCAAGCTTTAATCTTAGCGCCAACCAGAGAATTAGCTTTACAAATTCAAAATGTTATTAGCCATATTGGTTTATACTTGGATGTTACCGTCCACGCTTGTATTGGTGGTACTTCCACCAGAGATGACATTGAAGCTTTCAAGTCTGGTGTCCAAATTGTTGTTGGTACTCCAGGTAGAGTTTTCGATATGATTGAAAGAAGATTTTTCAAGACTGACAACGTCAAGATGTTCATTTTAGATGAAGCCGATGAAATGTTGTCTTCTGGTTTCAAGGAACAAATTTACAATATTTTCAGATTATTACCAAAGGAAACCCAAGTTGTCTTATTATCTGCCACTATGCCACAAGATGTTTTGGAAGTTACCACCAAATTTATGGAAAACCCAGTTAGAATTTTGGTTAAGAAGGATGAATTAACCTTGGAAGGTATTAAGCAATTCTTCATCAATGTCGAACAAGAAGAATTCAAGTTTGACTGTTTATGTGATTTGTATGACTCTATCTCTGTTACTCAAGCTGTTATCTTCTGTAACACCAGAGCTAAGGTTGAATACTTAACTAACAGATTGAAGGCTGAAAACTTTACCGTTTCTGCCATTCACGCTGAATTGCAACAAAGTGAAAGAGATACCATCATGAATGAATTCAGATCTGGTTCTTCAAGAATCTTAATCTCTACTGATTTATTGGCTAGAGGTATTGATGTTCAACAAGTTTCCTTGGTTATTAACTACGACTTACCAGCTAACAAAGAAAACTATATCCACAGAATTGGTAGAGGTGGTAGATTTGGTAGAAAGGGTGTTGCTATCAACTTTGTTACCGATAATGATGTTGGTATGATGAGAGAAATCGAAAGATTCTACTCCACTCAAATCGAAGAATTACCAGCTGATATTGGTTCTTTGTTCTCTTAAGCAGAGAGGGTTTAAAATTGGTTATTGTATAGTCTCCATCTCGGTTTATTTAATATCTGTTACCTGTAATTTACTGAGTCTGATTGACTCAAATTTCATATACAAAATTTGTGTTTAATCTAATTGATGCGCACTATAATATTTAATTGTAAGCCTCATCCTTTTAATCTATTAGACAATGGCATGGCCCTTTAATTTTCGAATGCCTGGCGCATTTGTGACCGATGAACCAGAGGAGGGGAGCAGCCCGAGGGTATACACTGGTGGTTCTGCAGAAGATTCAAGCGAAATAGCCGGGAAATGGGTAGATCATCATAATTATGATGTCTTTGGTAAGAAACAGACAGTGGTTAAAAAAACCTTGAGACAGTCACATTTGATGAATCAGCTAGATAAATTGGTATACATGATAGTGACATACCAGCTAGTGAAATACTGCCATTCAGCAAGTCTTTTACCTGTAATTGCCCATGTCATAATTCAGAAACTCTTAAGCTGTGAGCAGTTTTTTAATACCCCTGATACTTCAGACGCTAGAAATTTCTTCAGTATGGTTTTGGATTGGGATGATTCAAATAGAGATAATGGGGTGGATTTCCCCACCAGGGAAGCCATCGTTTCGGGGATATTTCATAGGATATGTGCCTCCATATACTGGAAATCAGTAGCAGTAATCGCATACCATATCGGCTTTGTATGCCTTTGGCTTATACCAATCGGTGATAATGACCAGTTAAAGTTCATCAGTAATGGAACATGGTGGTTGGTTTCATTCATAGGTGAGTATCGGGAAGTTGCCAATTGGGATGAAATGAGCTATTTCAGGAAGATGATTCAGTTAGGAATCTTTGAGTTAATACTTTCAGATCTTTTGATATTGCTAATCCAATTATCGATCTTTCAAGCTGTTTTCAGACAGTCTTCATTATCACCCATAAGACATTTAGATGAGTCTGAGGATGAAATACTCAGGTTGAAAGGTGACACTTCCACTTCTAAGGATATTAATACGGAAACAGAAGATTCCATACCAGTAGCATTGAAGGTAAGACTTTATGAGTCGTTCAGAACCACCTCGGTCTTATCTCCCAGAGGTTAGTTTATAGATATATCTGAACCTGTATATATGAATAACGAGTCGCAAAAATTATCCAGTAATGATATGTTAAGGTCTTTGGGTAATCTTAAAGGGACATGGTTAAAAGAGCCGTTCCAGATAGGATACCCGTTTACCAAAGAAACGATTAAATACTATGAGTTACTCCGACTGGTTCTTTTTGAAGGCAACAATGAACGAGATGCCATCGGTCAGTTGAGTGAAAAGTTCTCTATAAACAAGACAGTCTTGACAGGTAATACCAAGCTGATAACGGACTTGTACACGGTGGACAAGCCTGTTGAATTATCAGGTAAAAAGCTTTTCCAAGACCAATACAAGGGTGCCCTTATCAGGGGAAAGTATAATACGTTGAATGAGAATATTAAATCGACTTTTGACGACTCTCTATATATCAAAGAAGCCTATAAGACCAAAGTTCGAATATGGCAGGGATACGAAATAGTGAATTTTTTAAGCCGATTTCTGAATCAAAAGTGGAACCCTTATCTATTTCTGGGACTAAAGCCATGGGAGATTATCCTTGATAAGATGGAATCGCCCAACCAATTCGATCAAGACTATTACGATCAATTGATGAAACAAGCATTTAGTAAGTCAAAAGTTGATATAAGATCTCTTTTACGCAGGGAGAAGAAACCGGACGATTTCACCCCCTTACAGAATAGAATAAGCGTGTCTTCACTCTCTTCAGAGGAGAAATATGATTTGCTGCAAAAAGTGGCTCTAAGAACCATCCATCAATTTTTCATTTCGAACAGACCTCCTCCAGTCACTACAGCAATGGAGACATTTGCTAGAGGGAAGCTCCCTGATAATATTCCTGAACAAAAAGAGAAATTCCTCCATGAATTTTGGACTGATATTCCAAGGGCTTGGAGGAAATTAGACAAAAAAGAGCAAAAGCTTTATGAGTTGACCCAACACCCAAGGGTTGTTTCAAGGATAATGAACCAGCGATGGAAATTAGGAATAGTACTCAATTACATTTACGATACAAACGGTTCGGATTTTGATTGGAGGTCTGCAATTGACTGGACAAAAACATATAGGAATGGGTACTATCTTAAGCACAATCTCATTGTGGAACAGAGAGAAGGGATTGTTCAGGTTAGAGAGCTTGATGCTATTCTTCCAGGAGCCGATATTAAGCACATCAAAAGTAAGCTAGTTTCGCAAGCTGAGCCGCGTGGTCGGTAAACTATACCCAACATAATCAAATGAGAGAGAAAGTGCCTACTCGCTTTGGCATAAACAGACGCGTCCGCGCATCTAATTTTTCACTAAACTAATACACCAAATGACTAGCTCTGTTGATCAAGTGGCTAAAAAGCAAAAAGTCGATGAATTACCACTCTTAAAGGTATTCTTAAGATCGGACAAGGCAACTGTTCCTACTAAGGGTTCTGCTTTGGCTGCAGGCTACGATATTTATGCTTCTGAAGACGGTATTGTTCCTGGCCATGGTCAAGCCATGATCAAGACTGATTTAACTGTTATTGTTCCTGTAGGATGTTATGGAAGAATTGCCCCAAGATCTGGTTTGGCAGCCAAACACGGTATTTCCACCGGTGCTGGTGTTGTTGATGCTGACTACAGAGGTGAAATCAAAATCATTCTTTTCAACCACTCTGCCAAAGATTTTGAAATTAAAGAGGGAGACAGAATTGCACAATTGGTTTTAGAAAAAATCCTTCTAACTAACATCAAGGCCATAACTGCTGAAGAATTAGACATTACCGAAAGAGGTGAAGGAGGATTTGGATCAACTGGTGGATTTACTACCAAATAAATACTACTTGGAAAATGGTATAATAATTGCAAAAATACATATTTCTAATATATATTTAAAATAGGGGTTTAACACATGATACGTCATTAAATGTTTTCTATTTACAAAAAGTCTTGAATGGTTATGGGCTGGCAGAATGTCTATCGGACTTAGAACCAGACTCTGTCAGTTGGAAAGATTTGTTCAGGTCATCGGATTCTTTCTTGTCAACGATATCTTGTTCAGCATTTTCAGTTTCTGGTTCAATCTTCATACCTCCTTCAGCAGCCTCTTCTAACTCATCCAATTTGATTTCATCCTTGACTTGAGTAACAGTATCCTTCTCTCTCAAGTTTTCTTCATTGATCAATTCATCTTGTTCCTTCAAGATATCCAATTTCAATTTAGAATCATCGGATAATTCTAGCTTGGCAACGTTATAAACCTCATCTGGGATTGAACTTAAAACAGCTAAAAGAGCGTCGTAATATGATTCGATATCATGAGAGTTCTCTCCGTAAGTATAAGTAGAAGATAAAATTAATAAGGTTGAGGGAATCTTTTGTCTCAAACGTAAGTCTAACCAGGTAGCCAAATCTTCTCTTAACCTTCCAGGTGAGACGTTTGCAGTCTTGATACCTCTTTGTTGACATGCATACTTCAATTCTTGGATCGAAAGTGACTCAACTCCTTCATAATCAATAGCCTTATCATCTTTAATGATATTCAACAAACGATGTCTGATCTGATAACGTAAAATAGAGTCTGTACCGAATGGGGTAATGCTCATATACTTAGCCATGGCTAATAATTGAGGTCTTGATAAATTATCCAAAACTTGATCATTCTTGAACAAACGAGCAACTTGAATCAAATGATCTCTTTCTGGAGTTTTACCAATCGATAAAGTATCAAAGAAAGATACAAAAGCTTCTCTTTCTTTATCGTTAAATTTCGATAATTTAAGACCGCTAATCTCCATGGTCTGCTTAATGTATTGAGAAGCAGCAGTTTTTGCTTTGTATAACTTGGCGTTCTTAGCCTTTCTATCACTCTTTGATTCATAAGTTGAAGGTAAGAAATTAGGGAAAATTCTTACAATAACTGGGATTAATAATTCAGCAAATGGGATAAGAATTAAGGCGGCAAATGGGACCAATCTAACCATATCACTTAAAGTTCTTTGTAACTGGTTACTTTCCCTTCTTGATAACCCATATCCAGCAAACATCTTCATTAACAACTTAGTAGAGATTTTAATTTCGTACCCCAATAATTTTGTACCAGCCCAGTAATGTTGAGCTTCATGCTTAACTTTTTCCCACAAGGTTTTTTTAGGTTCTTCGGGAGTAATTTCTTGACCCTTTGGCAGTTTCTCAATCAACAGACTTTCTTTTAACTCACCCACTTGTTTATTCTTTGACAGCTGAGAGTTCAAACGGATAAACCGGTGCATCATTGGATTGTACATATAATTAACCGCCGGAAGAGAGTTTCTGGTGATGCTTGGAGTGAGTAATCCACGCAGAAACATGGCGGCTCTCACCGCGTACGGCGTGACGGCTGCTCTTTTAAGTACGACTCGTTCTATCATTTGACTTAAAGGGTGGTGAAGATTTCAGAAATTAATTTGAGTTACCGAGCATGTAGCTGGCTGAAAAATTTGAGCATTGGCCAAACACGACTGTGTCAAGTTTGAAACCTAGTAGAATCACAGCCCTTATGATGTAGTATAGTTGAACGTATATACTTATATAGACACCAACAGCCGTGGCTGCTAGATATGTAGCGCAATCTGTTGAATCACTCTTCTTCATTACCTCTGAGCTTATCTCCGAGATTTTGGTCTTTCTCTTCGCCCCCAAGTCCAATAATCACAAGCTTGTCAATAACGGTGTGGTAATCATCATCATCTCCATCAAAGAAGAATGTTAAGCTTTGAACGTTCTGAAATCTAACAAACTTTAAACGACATTCGTACCATTCAGATCCAGAAACAGAAGAAAGGCTCAACTTCTCAATATGTGGAGCAGATTTATCACTTGATGCGTCGTCAAATGAAGTACTACCCAATTTATTAGTCCAGATCTTGATGATATTTGGAAATTGCGTTTCGTCTAAGTCATCATCATCTAAAGTTGATTCTTCTGTCACCGATACTGGTCTTGTTTTAATAAGTACAGAGTATATCTTTGAGATATGAGTTAAAGGAGCATGAAGTATTAACTGGGAGTCTGCATCTGAGTAAATCGTACCGTTATCTTTGCTTAAATCAAACACATCTCTGATAGCACCGTTCTTTTGTAAACTCTCAGTATTCAATGCTTCAAAATCTCCAAAGTGGATACCGCTGTTTAAGATTTGATATCCTTTGGGGATAAATTGTTCAATCTCTTTAGCGTCTTTCAGATCATTGGCGCCCAACCCAAGACCAGACAGGGATGGATCTCCAGCGGTACCAGAACGAGGTTGGGCATTTGGGTCAGCATCAGCCTTATCTTTCAATGTATCAAATGCAGTTCTGATTGCTGCGGTGGCACCTTTAATAGTCTCCACAATGTTACCATTTTCAAAGAATAAAAATGTAGGTACGGAGGTGATATTGTACTGTCTAGCTAATTCTTGTTGAGTATCTAAATCGATTCTTACCACTTCGATCTTATTATGCTCAGGCAGACTGTAGAGAGAATCAACCATACCTTTTATCGCTTGACATGGACCACACCATGAGGCCGTGAAATTGGCAACAAGGTACTTGTTATTGCTCAAGTAAGATTCAAAATCACTCTTGGATTTGACAAATTGAATGGTTGACATTGAGGAAATTAGTGATTACTTAGCAGATAATTTTGCGAATAAAGATCAAAAACTATCAGGAATAATTTAGATGAGCACAGATGCTGGCATAGATAGCTATGATCGACCCGCTTTGAGGTCATTGAACGAGTCGTCCCGCTCAAGATTCAGCAGTAAGAGTCTTCAGAGTAGTGGGAATAGAAGAGCTTCTCAACCTAGAACGGATCACTTTAATGATAATTTATTGAGTACCAAAATAGATGTCAATGGATTCGAGGTTGATAACTCCTTTAACCTTGAATCAACAAGACTGAGTGCTGTTGACAGCACTGCAGTAGAGAGTGAACAAAGTGAAGCTCCAGCTTACACCAAGAATGAAATCAAGAAGGCTGGTGAAATGGCGGAGATCCTTTTAGAGACAAAGAAATCGTTTCTCCAGGAGAATAATTTCGTTGATGCTATTAATAATGAAGGAATCAGTCTGACAGATAACAGGAGACTTCCCAATGTTTCCAGATCAACACAATTAAGAGCAGATAGAGTCAAGTCCACAATAGGGTTGAAGTACTTATCGCTTGAAGGACCATATTCCCTTAATGAGCTAGCTAAGTTTCCAGGTATAGATGATGTTTATAATCCACTACAGGTAATCAGAAACCGAAAATTGAGATCAAAGTATAAGGAGTTTCCAAAACCATTCTCCTTCAAAACTCTGCCTTTAGCATCAACGGTGTTCAGTTCAAAGAACAGGGGTAAGTCCAAAACATGGAAATTAACGTGGGCAGTGGAATTAAGTGAGTTGGTTACTGATTCCTCTTGGAGGGTGAACCATATACATGAGCTTAGAAATCCAAGGGGTGAGCTATGGTTTCCTAAATCTTCTGCAACTTCTATCAACTCAGGGAAAGTTCGTAAGAAAAGGCAACTGTCTAAACTGAAAAAGAGATTACACGATAAATTATTTGCAGACGAAGAACTGCAATTTGATGACAACAAGTCTGTATCCGCATCTTCAGAAATGTCAAAGAAGTCTGAAGCTAATAGACGTTTACTGGATGAACACAAACTTCTTCCCATGTCAGAGCTGAGGAGGGGCAGAAGAGACAGATTGAAGAATAGAATGAAAAAGACATTCAAAGGTTCTATAGATTCATCATCTTCATCTATTTCAAGCGGAGCCTTGAAAGAACCTTTTATGCATGATAAGCCCCAATCAAGTTCTGAGATTAATATTGCTGGTTCAGGAACCAATAGCAGACTCCATAGCACACAAGTGTCTCAGGAAGATTTACAGGGTTACTTCAAAAGTCCTTCCAAAGAGCTGGAAGATGCTCTTAGTAACGTCTTAATAAGATCCGTTGAGCCCAGGAAGCTTGATTTTGACGATCTGGACATTATTCAGCAAGACAGCATTGAACCACCTTTACCACTTTTAAAGCCTGAAATGGAGCAGGTAAACAATCATCTATTAAAGTCCCAAAAGATCCAATTGAATCTAAGGAACGAATCACTAATTAAACTTCACTTCTTGTACGACGTTTATCCACATCTTTTCAAATATAATGTGTCAGAAATTGATTATTTGACTCAGGAGCAAATCCCTGAATTAAAGAATTTAATGGTAAACATCAACGACAATTCTATACCTGCCCATGAGAACTTGTGTACCACACTTTTAAATGAGATTAGATCTCTCATGGGCATTATTAACGATGACTACTCCATTAAAATTGATAACTTGCTTACTGGTAGTGATAGGTTAATTGGTGAAATAAACACTTCATTATCATTAGAGTTGAGAAAGGTGGACGAAAAGTTAGATAAATTGAACGGTTCATTCTTTGCTAACAACTTGGTCAAAAACCTCGACTTTAATGGCAATCAAAAGGTAACTATAAATGATTCGGGGAACTACAAGATGGCATACCTGTTTCTTGAGAATTTGATTGTTATTATTTTAAGACTTGTTTGGGTTGTAGTAAACATATACAAAGCATGTATGTTTATATTAAAGATTATTTGGAGTGTGATCAAGTTTTTACTTTTTTGAAGGGATTATATATAGTTTTTAGTTTTCAGTTTTTCAAGGATTTAACGAATCAAGTTCTAGAATGAACTTATTTGCATTTAAAAGATAATCGTAAGACACCTCGTTGTCAGTTTGGTCGTTGTCAGTTTGCTCCGTACCAACACTGTCAAGGGACTTCAATCCACTAAAGGAGAACAGGGATTTCGTGTCATTGAGGCTCGAATGTTCCTCAGGGCCGTTGGTGTCAACAGACTGTGCATAGTAATCACCACTGTCTATCAAAACTCCTAAAACTCCCCCCTTGGTTTGTGGATCAGTTAAAAGCCTTGTCACTGTTTCAAGTTTATGAGTATAATTTTCATTAGATAAACGACCAACATCAAGCATTATCCTGGGGCCTTGTAAGGATTCTTTACTTTTGATGTAAATGAAATGGATCAGCTCCTTCAAATCATCATAACTCAATTCTTCATTCACCTCCAACACAATGAACGTGTCTCGGTTACCAGCCGTACCAATAACAGAAACAGTACCAAGCTTACTCACAGATAAGAATTTGTGTTCTTGACTTGTTGCAAACATTGCGTCTAATCCAGATTGGATCTTGTGTTTGTAGGTTTCCTTATCAAAAACTAAACACGAATCTTGAGTGTTAAATCCCACTGGATATGAAACTCCAGAGCTTAACTCCCTGTGTAGCTGGGATTCTAATGTGGTGGAACTCACTAGCCCAAGACAGAAACAATCAGATAAGTATTGTGGTGTGATTGTATCACTGATATCACCCACTACCGGACATATCTCACAAAGCTCGTGTAGAAGAGCCCTACAATAAGGCATCCCATGAGAAATCTCGAAGGTGGAAATTGGATGTGTTAAGTCGTTGATATCTTCGAAATCAGTATATGGTGTGGTGTAGGCAGAAAGGTTGGCTCTGGTAGCTAACATAAGATTGCGAGGGATATGGTCGGGCGAGTAGATATCCCGAACCTTTGAGTTGCTTGTGAGCAGAGGGTATGGCCCTTTACCCATCAAAGACCCTATCCAGTGGGAGCATGACTTTATTTGTGTTCCACTCTTGATGGAACTAGGGCCCGCTATTACCAATAAGGGTTTCTTCGGGGAACCGGTATACTTTGCATTTAGTATTCCAGACAATTTTTCTCTGTAATGAAGGATTTTATCTTGAACAGCTTCTGGAACTGGGAACATGTAAGTTTGAAGAACCTCAGGCAGGGCTACCGCCGTGAAACCTTGACTTGCTAACAGTAAGCCAGAACCTGCCGAGGAGACCGATCCTTTTGCTGGTGTTTGTTTGAGGGGGCTGTTTGGGAAGTAGGACCAATTGGGGGCGTTATCAGAACAAGCAGGTACGCAAGATGAAGTATCTGGTGGTGAGGGTTTTAACGTGTGGTCTGATAATTCAGGGTCGCTATTGACCCTATTGAGAGTTAGTTCACCAAACACTTCGTCTTTGGCGGAGGACTCATTGTGGACAAATTTCAAATCCATCGCAAGCTAACAGTTGAATAACCAATATTATACAAACTCCAGAATCCTTTTAAAACTTATTAAACTCTGTGAGTCACAAAAACTTCTTTTGCAACCTTTCTGTATTATGCGCGGCATTTTGTCGTGCCGCTCTGGAGCATTATTTTCATCACTAGCATGCAGCCTAAATCCATAGCTTTATTAGGTACGTCAATCCACAGTTACTTCAAGGCCCAAAGCCAATACTAACAGCTTAAGAGAAAATAGATACACATATAGAGCAGGTGCTCCAGAAGTTCCAGGATATATTCGATGTGGCAGTCATACAAGACAAGTCCAAAGAACTTCTCGCGGTGGAATCTCTTGCAATGGAAACGGACGCATTGTCGATTATACGTTTTTGTGAAGAATTATTAAGCATCACAAAGGGATTGAGAGAACTGTGGTGTTTGGACTCCATCAAGGTGAATCCTGTCAAGGATAAACAATTAGAACAAGAAGAAATCAACCACATATTTAGTAAGTTCAACCAACTCACAGATAAGATTTCAAGTTTTGATACTCTGCCGGAGATTACCAGTTGATCTACAAGTTGACATCGTTATACGTTCAATCATTAAGCGTTACTATATAAGCTACTAAAAAGTTAAATTCCCGAAGTCACTGGAGGACTTAAAACCACTGGTTTTAACTCTTGAAGCGATTGAGCTCTTGACAATCGATCAGGAGTCATGGCTCTGGGACTAGGACTCACAGTCCTAGATGCCGATGGTCTGGACGGCGGTTTAGATGAAGCAGTTGAATGGTTTTCCTCATTGACTCTTTCTTCAAAAAGATTCACAAATTTCTGAACTTTGCCGACCTTGATATATTTGAATTTCTTATCACCTTTAACATAAGATGCACCCGGATCTAGAGTATCAAATTCATGTAAGTCGACATTGAATGAGTTTTGCTTTTTTACTGGTCTTGAAGTTGAACTGGACGTGAAACTACGTGATGACTTCCTCGTGATAGATTCAAGTTCTTCTTTGACAAAAGCAGGTGCAGGCGGAGGTGGTATAAGCATAGGGTTGGAAGGTTTGAGTCGTATGGTAGGAAATTCCTCCGATTGGCTAACCAGGCCTGTTCTCGACTTATGAGATTCTGGTGATCTCAATTCAGGAGACTGTAGTGTTCCCCCAGAATGAGTTCTGGCGGGCGTTCTTATAGAATCAATATTAACGTAATCAATCGGATCGTACTCTTCATCATACTCAACCTCTTCGAAAGTTGGATATAATATGTCCTCTGTATCATTATGCCTTAGATTAGTCACATTGTTCATGAACCCTTCATCGTCCTGTTTTTCTTGGGATCTAGATAAAGGTTTCATGAGCAACTTGGTTAGGTTCAAATTATGTTTCGAAAAGTCATGTTTGCCGATCAAGGTGACAGCATCGTCCTCATATTGAATTTGTGTAGTTGTTAAGTCATCTATGGAACAATTGGATAAATCTTGGTCGGACATATCTAAAGTTGTCTCTGTGCCAGAAATGTCTTGGGAAAGATTCACCTCATTATTATCAACAATTTCGTTTAGCTCTGGGGGTAAATCTAAATCTTTTGAAAAGTACAGTCTGGTGGTCAAATCATGAACAAATAATTTCAGGATATACTGTTCTATTTTCTGAATGAAGTTATAATCACAAAGGAGTAAAATCCCATAGTTTTCGTCTTTTAAGAAATCAATGGTTATAGAATCTGGTTGTTGGACGAGGAAGTTGAGAAGTCTCAAATTCAATGTGACTATGAATACTTCATCATTCACAAAGTTCCGTGGGCAAATTGTTAACTTTGAGTCTTGGAATAACAAATTGTTGATCATGTTTTTTGATGCATTCTTATCATTAGCTTTAGCTAAAAATATAAGATTGTCCTTGATAAGCGTTGAAGGTTTCAAGCTATTGTTTCTATTAAGAAGAGTGTTTAACTCAACGTTGATGGTAAATTCAATGTCTAAATGTTCCAGTAAATCAATAGGTTCTTGATCACCCAACTCCTTTCTCACCTGACAATAAGTCAGGCACAAGCGATTAACTCTCTCAGTTACATCGGAAGAGAAGATGAAGTTGGGTTTATGCAAGTCTCGAGGATTGGGATGAAAGTGAAACGACTGATATCGTTTGAGATTCAATCCCTGACTCATGGCAATTAATTATCCCTTTATGTTGTGAAGTTGTTTTGATGAGATTTATTGTTTACTTTTTCTCTTGAACACTGCGAGGCAGAAAAACCAACTTTCAAAATTCGCGGCATTCATGATTTGACTAGTGACTTATGACTTCATATTACTTTACTATAATAGGTACCAACGATAGTCCGATATATGAATTCGAGTTTCTGTCATTCAAGCTATCTAATGTATCTGGAACCAGCAATGGTGACTTTGTCCCTGGAAAACTGCAATTTCCTAATAATATAAAAGAAATACTTCCTTTTGTCACACACTCTTCAATAGATTTGATAGAAGATATTCAATGGAATAATAATCAATTCTATCTAGGTAAAGTTGATTCCTTTTACGGTCTTCAAGTGAATGCATTCTTAACCCAAGGGAACATAAAATTCGTAATTTGTTACGATAATGGTAACGGTAATGGCAAGCATGATGATAATGCCATTAAACAATTTTTCATGGAAGTGAATGAATATTATGTAAAGCAGTTAATGGATCCTTTTTACGCTGTTAATGACCCAATTACCGATCCAGGATTTGATCTTCGAATTAAGATTTTAGCCAGGAAATACTTATAGATGAATATACATTAATGATTTTTGCTTTATATACAGAGGATAGCTCCAATCAAGCTTCTTTTGGCTCTTCAGGTTTAGTCTCTTCAAGAATCTTATCGGTGTCAATTTGGTAGCCATCAGGAGTTTGAGTGATGATACCATTTTCAACTAATTGGTCGAACATATCTTGAGGAACCCATCCACCTGTGGCTGCGAATGGAGTAGAAGAAATTTCAGCTTGGTATTCTTGTAATCTGGATTGAAATTGCTCAATTTCTGATTCAGAATGTTTGATTGGAAATTCCAGGTCTTTAGAGTTACATAACTCATTAGCCACGTATGCTTCCCAAAGACCTTTCAATTGAACAATTGCTCCTTCAACATATAAGTAATCTTTATCATTTTTATATTCTAAAGCTTGCAAATAAGGGGACTTCAACACCTTGATATGTGGAGAGGCAATGGCAATCAAATCATGTCTGTTTTGGTTCAATTCAACTTCCCATAACCTTTCATTTCTTGTCTTGTAATACATGAATTGGTATTGTTGTTTGTCTAACTCATCCAACTCGTTGTAGTTTGGAACATCTTGTTCTAAGTCGTAAACCTTAACACCGCTGTAGGCCACGAAATTTGGATAGTTGAATAAAATGAATGGCTTGATAGTAGAATACTCAAAATCAGTGAAAAATAAGTCGTTATTTCTGTTTGAGTTTAAGATCACATTCAATGGGTCAAGATCTGGAGTGAATAATCTTGGCTTAAATAATTCTTGAACATTTGGAATACTCTTGGATTCCTTGTTGATCAATTGAGGACCAATATTGATGAAGTTTTGGAATGTTTGGATTTGTTTTTTCAATAATTCGATATCTTCAACACTGTTACTTGAGTCTGCCTGGGCAAGACCTAATCTAGTAGTCAACTTTTCAATTTCGATTAATCCAACTGCCTTGATCACCTCTTCAGGTTGATCAGCTGGCCATGGACCGTTATACGCTAAGATTTGGTTATGTTTTAATTTGTTCTTATTCTTCAAGAAAGGCTTTTCAACAGAAGGACCGATTCTCCATCTATTGACTAAATCAGTGTTGGATTCACCCTCGTAAGGAACATCGTTTTGTAAAACACCTTCAACATCGTCAGTGAAGTACAAAGAACCAAACTTGTTAAAGGTGATTGAATTGGTAGCATTTTGGAAATCAGCAATTGGCTTGATGACATCCAAAAGCTTTTGCTTGGAGTCAGGAATCTCGTCATTGATTAATGGTTCCCATTGTTTCATCAATAAATCACCAGGAAGGTATTCCATCAAAATATAAGGAGATTGAAGGAAGTTAAGTTTATCGGTGGCATAACTCAAAACCTTTGGAACATTTAAACCCAACTTAAGGTCCAAAAAGTCAATAGTTGCAACTTCACTCTTGATTTTTTCACCAATAGAATATTCACTTTCAAGCTTATAAGGGAGTCTCAACACTAACTCTCTTTCGTTGGAAAGAGTCAACTTATAGACTCTGTTATGCTTACCTTCGTGGATACTTGCAATAGACTTGATACTGATTTCTTCACCTGCTTTACCAATTAAACCCAAGTTATGGGTCAAAACTTGAGTACCATCAGAGATTGAAAGTGGCTTCTGTAATTTCAAGTCTCCGTTGGAGTCAATGTTGTCGGCATTTTTAGATTGGCTTAACAACTCTTGGACCAATTTAGCCGAGCCTTCAATGGAAAATCTGGTTTGTCTTTTAGCCTTTTCAATGTTATCATTCTTCATCCATGAACCCCAGGAATATTGGAAAAATGGGTTTCTATTAGGGTCTGAGGTGTCGGAAATTCTAGTTTGAATTTCTTCGGGCTGGCCAGTAGATTTAGAATTGTATCTAGTAGCAATTACAGGAACTGTGACACGCTTTACAGCCTGCTTTGCCACATTAAAATTGGTGGATTTAATAACTGCTCTCAACATTATTAATGAAAATTTTTAACCTTGAGTTTTTTTGCGAATTGTTGCAACTTTGCAACCATTGAAGATGGACAGTTCAAAGAATCTACAAGAAATTGATCTCAGTACTGGAATTAATGGAGATAAATTTAGGAGGCAAGTGTTCCTCAGAGACCGATTTATTTCTATAAGTGACGTAATTCATTATTCATTATTCATTATTCATTATTTAATTTGCCCTCCATTAAGTCTATTTTGGAAGACAAGGAAAGACCTGGTTCTTTTGTTAGCAGGGCATTATGGTGATCTTCATGGCCCGAGTGACCATTAAATTCAGCCTCGGTTGTCTTCAAAGAGTTCACGCTCGTATTACTTGGAGTTACATCAGGACTATCAAGTGGAGTTTGGGTTCCAGACACCGGAGCAGGGGTCAGGTTACCGGGAGCCAATACGATAGGCTTTCTAGGACTTCTTTTATCATCAAACGCTTTAATCATGGTTGAAATCAACTGGTTAGAATAGGCATTGGGGCCTTTACGATGTAAATGGCGGCCCTCGATACCATCTTTTGTTGCGGTGGTAGATAAGCAAGAGGTGGTGGAATTTCTGGATAAACTGGGAGAAATGGGCGAAAAGTTGGCCTCTTCGTCGCTTGGGTTTGGTGAAAGCTCAGTAGAGTTAACTCCAACCAGTTTTAGATTTCGATATGAAAGCGATTCGGCACTGACCTTGGAAGCGCTATCATCGAATTCTGAATTATCAGGGAGGTCAAACTCCAAAGGTTCTAAATCGTCAGGGGTGTCAAGGTTCATGTGGCCTGAATAGATTGACTTGACGCTAGCGGCTGGGTGTGCCATTTTAAAGATATCGAAACTGCTCTGACAATAGACTTAATAAAGTGGTGTGGAATAAGAATTAAGTTAGCTTTAGATTGAGAATGGAGATTATCGTGTGCAAGGCCCAAGAATGACCAAGCAAGCATTAGTGGTGAACATGAACGCGGTGCGGTGTTATGACGTGCGTGGGGTTGGTTGGCGTGGGGACAGAGGAAAGAGTCCACAGTGATATTAGGTAAGATCTTATTACTGGGGAGCGGATGTGAAGCGAAACGAAGAGAGCATTAACGGGGGCACCATACTTGTTGAGAGTGGACCGGAGTTGTAATTCAAACATCTGAAGGAATTGCAAAATTCACAAACCGAAGAAGCGGAGGCAGTCGTGCCTTTCTAAATTTTATTAGTGGCAGCAGTCGGGGGAAGCCAGTATGGCGTTAAATGTGGGCCATTTATTTGTGTGGCCTACTGATAAGAAAAAGGGTAACGGATTGTTGATGGCGTGGGGTGAAAAAACTTTGCTGGAAGGAATAAGAGAGACGGGCTATTGTCAGATAATATGTAGGAATGACATCTTCAAAACGTACTACTATTTATGTAAACTACTATTTATGTAGTTTGAGCGAGGTTTGAAGTCCCACGCAGCCCAAAAACGCCACTCGTTAGCAGCATAGGTGAAATATGAAAGCCAAGGTTTGTTTAGGGTTGTCGGAAGTATCAAGCAGCTTCCATCTACTTATGTGTAAGTTGATACGAATCAAATATCTCACCTCAACTGAAATCACGCAGGAACTTTTCCCGGAGTTCGGTAACTTCATTTCCGGTAGCGCTTTATGCGGGTGCTAAAAATTGACGCTTAATAGTGATAGGTTACAGGGAGAAGTGCTGATAACTGGTGAAGGTGCCAAGCAAGCCAAGGGACCGTTTCAAACATTAGTAAAAGTTTGTAAAACTGACAGGCAGTAGACATGAAACAACGGTTATTTAGGGGTGGTAAATGTGCCAATAAACTAGGTTAATTTGACAAGTACAGTAGCCCGTTAGGCATACCCGTCGGTAGTTCCTACATGTTCCGGATCGGAACAATACCAATGACATTTGCCGTGTCGAAACCACTATTATTGGTGGGATGAGGCTTGCACACCAAAGCTGCGGCAGGATTGGATATGTGATGTTCTGAGACATCTCGGTTGAAATCAATGAAATGCGGTTGGCCTAGAATCCGGTTGGTAACGTAAAGGGCATTTCCCGCCAACTTATTGGGTTTTAAGGCACGATGTCTTATCCGGGTCCACAAAGCGGTGGCTCGCTTCCACACCAAGCCTCGTTGTGATTTCTCGCCCATTTTCTTCTGTTTTGCGAAAGGGCTATCATCGTATGTAGATCAAGTTATAGAAATTAGTTACTTTTTTTCTCATACTTGAGCCTCTGAATATCTCGGTTTTTTTTTGAGTTCTCATAAACTAGGTTGATCTTTATTAACGTAGATGCCTATCAAGCCCAAAAACTCAAACCTGTCGTCCCCCGTGCAGGGACACCCTACCCGGAGAAAACACACAAACTCAAAGTTGGGTTGTCTTAACTGTAAAAAGAAGAAAATAAGATGTGATGAAAACTTACCCGAGTGTAACAACTGTGCTAAAGGCAAGAAGTCGGTTTGCCTGTACTTATCCTTAAGCAAGAAAGAAATCAATAAGATCAGGTTGACCCATTCCTTAAGAACAAGCCAGAATAAACTCTTGAATTCGGATTATCGGTTACCAACATCAAACTTAAAGAACCGGGGTTCTTACGATGCTTTAGAATTTGCTCATGAACTCAGGCATATGAGTATCAGAATCCCTTCTTTTGCTTATCCACCCCTCCAGTATAAGATAATAACCGCTCGTGATATCGAGTCCGAATCAAAAAGCTTTGATGAGTTCCAAAGTCCTCCTTCAGATAATAGTCCACCTCCACCTCCAATCGAAGCTTCTGCATCTCCAACCAATAAACATGAAAGGCTCCCGAACGGTTTCAATGTACCTTGCAGTTTCAAGAGGTTGCATCATAAAATCAAAAATGTACCTGAAATCTCCATCAACGAGTACCAATTTATGAAGTCAACTAATTTGGATTATATGCTACCTAAGATATTTTCTCAACCGGCCAAATATATATGGGTTTTGGACGAGTTGTTGATTTGTTTGGGTCAAGTGATAACCTTGTTTGAAATGAAAAAAACTAGAGCTCCAATGGATCCTTCGATAAGTATTTTCACCAAGAAATGTTATGAGAACCACAGCAGATGTTTAACCGAGTTGAGAATCAAACAGTCTGAGTTCAATAATATGGCTAAGCTACCTATACTGCCACAAGTGGATGAGTATATCAATGAAATGACACCCATTTTGTACTACGCTAATAATTTTATTAGTTATTGTATTATTCTCCTTGACTTTAGTATGGAGAATTATAACAAAATTAATTCTAATGGGCTTTTGATATTGAAAACCTTCTTAAAATACAATAATGGAAGAAAGCCAAATGATTTGATCAAATCTATTTTGGCAACTTTGCAGTTCCAAAGTCTTTCACTTAACGCACCTTGTTATGATCCCACTTACCTTGATGAAATTGTTTCCAATTTGGAGCTGCTTGCATCTTTATATACATCACTTCCTGAATCCAATGGTACTTTGCAGCTAGTCAAGACGCAATACTATAGCTTGATGAATTTCATTAAACTTGAATTATTACCTATTTTAAAAACCAAGAAGATTGAAGGTAAAGTGGTGTCGTACCCTATCGATTTAACATACAACTTATTAAAGAAATGGTACATGGTTTTTCCTTCAGCTAGTTTTGTACCTGTCATGTCACAACATTCGAGTGAAGATTCGCCGGTATCTGACTTGATATCAACAGTATACTCTTACTACTTTGTTATCGGGGCAGTAATGAGATCATGCTTTCCTGGAGTAATTTATACTTTTGGGGTTAGCTATGCGACTCTTCAAACGTACTTCACCAAAAGTTTCTTTGAAGTTTCACCAAATGTTAACAAGATACCTTCAGAGTTTGAAAACTTACAAGATACCTTGCAAAGGCATAATTATTATGCATTAAGAATTTATTCGTTCCTCAGACATAGAGCTCGTATTTATGTCAAACACTCAACTTGGTCTCCGGTTCAACTAGAGGATAAAGGGGCTAATAGGGTTTACAAGAATCTATCTGAGGTGCAACTTAAATCATTTGCGTATGCTTTAGTAAGACCAGAACACTATCCAACCAGCACATACGAAGATACAAAGCCAGGACATAAATTCTCCCGGACGGACGAGACCATGATTCTGAAGTTGTATGCCAGAAACATAGAGACGCTTAAATTCTTCGATAAAAGTTGTGTGCTTCAATTTGACTACCTGTCGATGGCATTGTTAAGAGACTATAGACCAATGCCAAATAACTATGAGGTTGAACTCACGTGCATTAACTCCGAGGATATGGATCAACTCCTAGAGGATAGAAGATTCATCATCAGAGAGTTTAAACAAAACATTCAGTAAATATTGTATTGTAATGAAAAAGTACAGTCTGACAACTCAGTAGTTTTTTTAGTGCGGTAAAACTTCACTCATCTCACGCTTCTCACACTATTATCATGAAGATTGTACCTGGTGATACCATCCCACTCCAGGATATCAAGACAACCATAGGCCCTGGAGTCTATAAGAACCCTAAGACACAAGACATCATTCCTATATCGGCTGGAGAATTAACGGTAAAAATAAATAAGAAAAACACTAACCAACTTGCATATATCGAATCCAAATCAAAGCGATATATTCCTAAACTCAACGATTTTGTGACAGGAATAGTGATTGGAACTATCGGAGAGTCATACAAAGTGTCGTTACAAGATTTCTCTGCGCCAGTTCTACTTTCTATGATGGCATTTCCTAATGCTAGCAAGAAGAACAGACCAAACTTGAAAATCGGTCAAGTTGTATACGCTAGAGTCAGTCAAGACATACCCGAAGTCGATGTGGAGATCGAGTGTGTAGACCCAACTACAGGAAAAGAAGGTGGATTTGGACCATTGGATGAAAATGGATTTGTTTTCGAAGTGGCCTTAAACTTTGCAAACGAGCTTTTATTCAACAACAACTCTATCTACTTAGAGAAGTTGGCAAGCAAGTGTAAGTTTGAAATCGCCATCGGACTCAATGGTAAGATCTGGATCAAATGTGGCGAAGGATTGGTATACGAAGATAACGAATTAACCGAAACCAGTACTACTGATTACAAGTACACCGTTGCAGCGTATAAATACTTGACTGAGTGTCAAAAAGTACCTAAATCACAAGTCGATAGAGTTTTAGAGGCCAGCTTCAAGAATCTTTAGATATCATTTAATATTATATTGTATTACCTCACCTCTAATACTCATCTCTAAGCGTCTTGAATCTCATCGCACTGATTTTTCACAACCATGAAGAGCAAAGTCCCAAACCCACAAGAGCTCAGAAAGATAGAGAAGGACAGGAGGCGTCAACATTTTGATGACTTACAAGTGCAAGGAACCAACAATTCCTCAATTGTATCAAAGAGGTCTGTTGAGATGATCTATAAATCAGTTTCTCCACCAGGTGAGTGGTTCAAATACTTTGTGCCAAAAGGTAAGAGAAGGTCTCCGGCGATCAACAGAGGATATTGGATAAGAATGGAGTCAATAAGAAGAATGATAGACCGTATAATAGAATCTGAATCAGGTAAGCAAATCAATATAATAAACTTGGGATGCGGGTTCGACCCATTACCATTTCAAATGCTTAATATGGGATACGACATTACATTTTACGATATCGATTATCCCGAATTGGTAAAGAACAAGCATGAAATGATTGTGAAGCTGAAGGAAATAATGGACTTAATCGGTGAAGATGTGGGAAAATCAGGGTTGATCAACTGTCCAAAGTACAAGCTTATTGGATGTGATTTAAAGAACCATCAACAGTATAAACAGGAGTTGAACAATTTGAAAGATGGAGTCAACATTTTCATTGCAGAAGTGTCGTTGGCCTACATGCATTTTGAAGATGCCAATAAAATCATCATGTATTCTAGTGAAGTGCCAAATAGCCATATATTGGTACTTGAACAAATCCTACCAGTAGGTAAAGATGAAGCATTCGCTAAGAAGATGTTGGCACACTTCACCAAGTTGAGGAGTTCCCTTAAATGTGTCGAAGAGTATCCGTTAAAGCAGGATCAAGTCAAACGCTTTGAAAAGTACTTCAAGAACGTTGAAGTAAGAGATCTCTTTGAGAATTGGGTAGACTTGATAGAACCAGAGACCCGGCAAAAAGTTGAACAAGTTGAATGTTTTGACGAATGGGAAGAGTTTATATTATTCTGCCAGCATTATGTTGTTGTACATGCAACCAACAATTCATTGGTATACCAAACTCCAATAAAGCCGTTGGAGCAAAGGCAAGTTGAGCCGGTTGACATCCAACTTGACAGCCAAGAAATGTTAGACTTAAAGTACCCAGCATCGTGCTCTATAAATGGTGATATATACACTTATGGGGGGCTTCAGCAGACCAGATCTGAGGCCATGTTTAAGAACAGCAAACCCATTGATATAACAAATGCTCCTTCCGGAAGAATGTGCCATACTTTTACGGACGGAGTGCTAATTGGAGGAAGAACAAGACCGGGTTTATTCCTAAACGACGTTCATAAGTTCAACGTGGAGACCAACTCGTGGGAACAGCTTCAAGAGTTACCCCGTAAGGTGGCAAGACATGCAGCCGTGGCCATAAACGATGACGAGATATTGATCATCGGGGGCCAGGAACGAACCGCCGACTTGATTCTATATAACTATAAGACCCAAACCCATACAGATATAAGTTTCTCAAAGGGTACCGACTTGAGTACGTTAACCAGTTTTGGGTGCAGTTTCGATCAACAAAAGGGGGTGGGATATATCGTCGGGGGACAAGTGAACAAGGAGTTGCCGGAGTTTAATGACAAACTCATCAAGTTTTGGTTGGACAAAAACGTTGTCAAATACGAACAAGTTCACCATGCAGCTGAGTTCGAAAGGGTCGATTGTAAGCTCGTGGGTCACAACAACAAGTTGCTAGTGATAGGGGGAATAAACTACAATCTGATCTTGGGGCAAGAAAATCTGATTATCACCGTCGACTTGGGTGACTTAAGTATCAAATATGGTGCTATACCAGGAGACGTTTGGGTTAAAAGCCCTCCCTTATTCATCGGGCACAATGTGGTTCAAGATGGTACAGAAATTAAAATATTACATGGGGGAGCAGTTTGCTATTCTTTTGGAAGTGTTTATAACTACAACTTTAGCCTAAAGGTTTAGATTAAGCTATTGTCAATTACTTAGTATTCGGGCTCCACGGGGTTTATAATTGGAATGTCCGATCCGACTGGCAGTACAAACTGTGCTTGCCTTCCATCCGTGGTCTAAAACGGGAAGGCAAAAGTACCACATGTATGCAGTGAGATTCAAGGTTTTATGCTGGCGCCCGTATACAGCCAGCGTTATCTGGTGTTGTTTAATGCCGTCAATGCTAAAGATATTAGTGATGGTTTCTGACTGGGTGTAGTAAAGCTTCCTACTGGGGTCGCATGATGAGATATCAACCACGAACTGGGGTTTGATTTTGAAAGGATTACCCCTTAACTCCATAATGGCCCCAAGAAAGTACTTCAACAATAACCATTCATGCGCCAGCATAATGCAGCTGGCTTAAAATATTTGCAGATTGGCGTATTATTCGTCTCGGAACTCTAATTCGAGGGTATAAAATGTCTCCCCATTACGTAGCTGGGTTACTAGTGTAGTAGTACGATAGAAACAGGATTGAACAAAGCTTTAGTGCCACTAGCTGTATTGTACATCCTAATAAATAGAGAAGTGTGAGAATCACAAACTGTTGATATCAATCAGCATATGGCTTTCAACTAGAAGATACCATACATAGAAAGCTTTGAAATGGAGCTATATTTTGATACTGCTGGAATGCAGGGATTAACCGAGGTCTAAATAACGCTTACGAAAAGTTCCACTTCCAGCAGTATATTACTATACGGACTGGTCAAGCACTGCAAGAATAAACTGATCCTACGCCCACCTTTTCAGTGGCCCTATCCTTCAAATATGGCGAGATGGAAATGGTCATATAAGATATACTAGCTCAGACCAAGAGTAGAAAGCATCCAATTTTTATCGGTCCTGTAATAGCTGGTGTATCTTGGATTAAACTCTTAGTAGTTTTGGGAAAACGAGCCGGTTATTTTAGAACAAAGCTGGCAATTAATGACGAATTAAGATACATAATCAAGTTCACCTGAACCGAATATGTTTTCATGTAATACAACTGATATCTGTAGATCAAGCAGGAAATCCACATCCACGCTCATTCCATTTGATCTCCTGTTCATGTACCGACTAGTCTCTAGTAAAGTCTCCTAATGATTCTCTACTGCCACTCAACGGCATACCCCCAGCACAACGACATCTGCAAAGAAGATGTCGCATAAGGGGACTTCCGATCAATCTGTCGGATATAACATGGAATGACTTCCGAATTTAGCTTTGGGAGCATTTGCGAGTGAGAATAATAGCTAATAACATTGCATAGAGAAGTGGTCTGATGATTTTTTCTGGTAATTATGATTTCACACAGGAATTGATCGTCGGTTTAACCGGGTATACGTTAGGATTAACAAGAAAAATATGCAAGGCAAGGCTCATGATTGCAAGCATACGAGTCACATCATGAATTCGTACCATGGCGGTGGTCGCCAAAGTTAAGCAGCATTTCTAGTGGTCATCAGTGGTTTGAAAACCTGGAGATTCTAAACCTGGAGATTCTGAAACCTCAGGTCACAAACTCCTGCATACGGAATCACCAGTTTCCGGGTTTAAAGAAAGCTGGGACGCGAAATGCTTTCGTACTGTGGTAAGCCACTACAGATCTTAGGATACACACGCTCGCTAACGCACCCCAGCTGCAAAATTGTCTCCCGTGCCGCTCGGCCCCGGCGCGTCCTGGCTCGGTACGCGCTAGGTTGCCCGTAGCGCGTTGGGGCCATTGGCATCCCCGTATTCAGACCCTGGCCAGACCCCAGCCTGCCCTGCACATCCCATCCCCCTTATGCCTAAATTAATAATATTTCCACCCACCAAGATAAACTATTGAATTCCAACCGAAATTGTAAACACAACCCAAAAAACAAAATAGCCTAAATACTAATTACTTACCTGTTCACTGCTTCAGTGTTTTAAGTATTTCAATCTTCCTTCTCGGACTTGCACTTTATTACATAAATCAATAGTGCGGTTCAAAATTAAAAAATATCCGATAAGTGGTGAAAAAAAAGGGAGCAATAGAAATTTTAAAATTAAATATATATCCTTCCGGAACCCCCGTTTATTTTTTCTTCAAGTTTTATTTCGGTTTTGGCCTGACCTTTTGATATCGGCTTGGGAGCCATATAGCATATATACTCATACCTCACCTCAGGCCTGTGGTTCCCCAGAGCTTTGGTTATTAAATATATTAACTTACCATGAGTCGCTTTGATGAGCCATTATCCATCAAGTTTATTCATAAACCTTCAAGAGCTTCTGAGTTGTTCAAAAAGAGCCTAGGCGAACGGGATACGAGGCGTAACTCAGACACTAATCGTAGGTGTAGCGCTGAAGATGATTCAAGCCCTGAATCCACAATCAGAGAAACGGGCGACGAGCAGCCGGAGGTGACACATCACTTACAGGACTCGTCTTCACCTGTGGGACTGTTCCAGCACATCACCAGCCCTGGACCAGGAAGCAGAACAACCAGCATAGGCAGCGCTAGCACGGACGATGACGATGCTTCACGGCCAAGTGTCACCGATTCAGATGATGACTTATTTCGTTATAAACTTGTACGCAAAAAGAGTGGAGAGATAGTCAAGTCAAGTCTTAAAGATAGCTCTTATTTCGATGCAAAGATTAGCAAAAGTTTACCCACCACTCCAAGCTATAAGCAAGTTCATTTTGGGGACGCGTTTGACGTCAAGTACTTCAATAAGAAGGATAAACCCGCTGCCATCTCTGCATCTAATTCCCCCACATTGCAGCTGCCGGAGTTTTCCTTGGACGTGTCTGATGATCTGGGCCTGGATGATTATGAATATAATCTTGGCCGGTCGCTGAATTTATCGGGGAGCCATGAAACTTTCCAGGCTCATGGCCTGACTGCTTACCCGCATCCACATCACCAACATCTAATAGACTGGAAGCTTGACTTGGTCAATTTCCCCCCCTTGAATTATGACAAGCATATACTGGCATCACTGAAGGTGTTCTTGGAAAGAGTGTTTATTTCGATTGATAAAAAGTATCTACTTGGTCATGTGGCAGTCAAAAACATTTCATTTGAAAAATCAGTTACTTTGAGATACACCTTTGACAATTGGCTTACCATCATTGAAATACCTACCATTTATATTCCAGACACACCTTCGGTACTTCGCAAGAATGGATACGACCGGTTCGTATTCAAAATCCAATTGAATAAATTGTTCAATAACTTTGGCAATAATCTGTACCTGCAAAAGAACAATTACCAGTTTTGCGTCAAGTACTCAGCTAATGACCAAGAGTTTTGGGATAATAATGGCTATCAGAATTATGAGCTTAATTTGATCAAATCAATCAATAACAGTGAACTGCCCCCAGCTGATGTATTCCATGATCATTCAGTGTTCCACACATCTAACTCGACTGATAGTTTAACTGGATTGAAACAACACAACTTCAAGCCTCGTTATTCCTCATCCTATTTACGCAGAAGATCATCGGATTCAAAGCTTTCGAATTTGGATTCTGACGTGGATTATGTCAACAATAACTTTTACCTTTCTTCTCCAGTACTTTCCAATTTTAATAACAATAATTTCAATAATGATGTTTTGAACCAACAAAGCAATCCTTCAACCGATACTTTGATTCCTAACAACAACTTTTTGAACCTCAACGATTCACAAACCTTGGACTTGAAGTCTCTAAACTCAAACGTGTATACTGAGAACCATAACTACAACTCAAGATCTTATCAAGAGTTGATAGATAATTACTGTTTTTTCAACCCTAATGGTAACCTGCTGTCAAAGTCAAATAAAGGGTTATCTTCCACCCCAGCATCAGCACCTACTTCATCATCTACTGCTAATTTTGGATCAAAGCTGGGTTCATCACCTATCAAGGGGTCTGGTGCAATTAACGATAAAACGTTAAAAGAGGCTGGCCTCAATGCAAAATACGATACCGATATAGACCCCTTATCAGAGCCCGGTGATGTTGCATTAAACGACGAAATAGATCACGGTTCAGATGATCTCACATCGCCAACTTTTACGGTGTCCTCTTTACTCGGAACTTTATAAACTTAGGGCATCTTATAAAATGCAAATGCATCGTTTGTTTAACTGAATAATGTTTTTTAATCTACTAGTTTTTATAGATTGTATACCAAATCGAAAATTTGATTCTAATTAAATCTGTTTATCACTCAAAAACCGTTGAATATATTACATATAAATTACAAATTACACCTTGATATTACCTTAGTCAAAACAGAATATCTTGACCACTCCATTTTCGCAGCCAGCAGCAAATTGAGAGTCGCTTAATCCAACACAGCTAACACTTGAATCTCCACACCAAGTATGTAAGCATTTACCATTTTGTAAATCCCATACCTTGATCATTCTATCATGTGCTCCACTCACAATTCTAAAGTTATCAGCTGAAATTGACCAAACACCTTCAATATGACCAAACTGCGTCCTAATACACTTCCCGGTACGCACATCCCAAATCTTGATTGTATTATCCAAAGACGAAGTGATTAAATGTGTAGGGTAGTTTTTTTCGTTGGTATCATTAAATCCTGACAACCCTTCGTTGTCGCTTTCTCCCTCGCTTTCCGCATCCGAAGCACTTCTGTCTTCATCATGAACTATCTTATCCTTGTAAGTGAATGGGATAACACATTGAACTTGTCCAACATGACCATTATTTTCAACACCTCCAAACGTACGAAGACATTTGTGGGTCTTTAAGTCCCACATCTTTATTGTGGTATCATCAGAGGCAGAAAATGCAGTATTTGATTGAGAGTGAATCTTGACTGAATTCACCCAATCGCTGTGTCCTCTTAAAGTGTAACATGTACGCAGATCAACATGCCACACTTTAACAGTATTATCAGCTGAACCAGACACAATGGTCTTATTCAGAAAGTCAACTGATACAACTGCATCTTCGTGTCCACGGTAAGTACTGATACATTGGCCAGTGTGATAATTCCAAACTTTAATGGTCAGATCTAAACCACAACTAATCAATTTCTGATTGTCAAATACCAAGGAACGAATACCCTTAGTATGACCCACAAGGGTACGAATACATTCACGAGTATTGATATCCCAAATTTTGATGGTAGCATCATACAGTCCTGTTACCAAATACTTGACATTGAACTGTAAGCAAGTGATTCCATCTGTGTGACCCACAAATTCCTTACACTTATAAATACCTTTACGCCAATTCTTCTCAACCGTATACCTTTCGGAATAGACGGACTTCCATGGACGCTTTTTAAGTTCGGGACTTTTAGGCTTATCAGCATTGTTGACGGTTGAACTGTTGACGGTTGAATTGTTGTCGGTTGAATTGTTGTCGGTTGAATTGTTGTTTCCATCTTGGATCTCTTCGATACGGCGTTTCTTATTATTATGGTATTGATCATATTCTTCACGAGCTCTTTTCATATGCATTAATGGCAACCCCCAACCACAAGAAGGACATTTTCTATCAATATGTTGCTCACACATATGATGCCATACTCTATCATCATCTGCCAATCTTTTCCACTTCTTACACACTTGAGCAGCGTTACAAAGCGATGCACAATCGAGGTAACATAAAATTTTCAAAGATATTTCGACAGGTAAGTTTGATATGAAGTCGATCTTAATAAGCAGACTAACTTCGGTCAGCAAGAAAGATAATGTAGGGAAGCAACACTGGCTAAGGATTCCTTGGAGTATAAGTCTTCTGTGTTGGCTTGGGGCAGCACTAAATATAGACCAGGCATGGGAAATTGCTTGTTGATCTGGAGCAGGAAGCTTTTCAAGCTGGCGCTGGATGTTTATCATTTTCATGTTGTCCATAGTTTTGTTTCTATGAACATCTGGATTATGTCTATAACAATATTTGTGGTAATTGTCATCAGGGAGTTGGGACAGATCACCAATATGTTTTGTCAAAAACGGCGTTAAGACGCTTTCTGGCTGCCAGTCAGCTTGTGGTTCTGGCGTTTGAAACTTCAGCAGCGCTTGCCTCGTAGCTACTTGACCTTCCATGGTTTTTAGCGGTTTGTTATACATTTTGAAAATGCGCCTGACAAGTTATATATATATTCTAAAATCTCAAAAAAAATCGACACCACAGTTTTGGAGGGATTATTACACAAAGCCGCATTCAGAGATGACGATGAGTGCGATTGTCCTGTTGTAGTAACCCTGGTGGTCTGAGGATGAAAGTCTTTACTAACAGTATCAGCCAAGTTCTAGAAGGCTAGAGATTATGGGGTAGACGGGTTACTACTAAAGAAGGAGGTTCATACAATTGACTATTGGTCACATGTGTTTGAGTTTCTCGAGCTGGCTTATTGTGTATTCAAGGTTTAATTATAAACTACAGCATGTGTCAGATAAGGTGAAGTTTATATTATTGGTAAGAAGGGTGACGCTTATTGCCCGATATGTTTGGGGTATCAGTTTCCATTTACAAACCGAACCAGATAAACCGAACACAACATGCACGTCGCCAGAGCCATTGGACTCGTGGCTAGAACACTGCCCATGGTAGGAAAAGGTCCAATCCAGCAAGGCTCTAAAATCCACCTCCACAGTTTCCACAATAGGCGGTCTCGGTAGACAAAGGCCGCTGACGTACCGAACGCCAGACACTGGCGCGGCGCGCGTTTGCCCCTCCATCACTGGCGGTAGAGGTGCCACTATGGGTAGTCGCGCAAGGGTCCGCTATTGTTCAACTTACCGCGTGTTGAACTGTGGGTCGAAATGTGGTTGATAAAAGAAATTCCCGAAATTTGATTTCCGGTTTCGGAACCTTCTCCGACATTACCATGCTTGATAACTTGACGATATCCGTTTAAGGAGACGACATCCGTTTAGGGACACAACCGGTTTAATTCAAGCAACTTCATATGTTTCTACGCGTAAGCTTTTATCACTTTCACTGTATCGGTAAAAATTCAATGTTTAATTATAGCCGCTTAAATGTGGGGCTATTTTTGCAGCCATAATTTATAATTCTCCAAGAAAGCAATCTTGAGTGGTGGGGTCGTAAACCATACACATGACCGGTTCTCCTTTCAGACGAGTGTCCCACATTCTTCCGATTAATCCGGTGGTAATCGCTTCCACACGTCTCCTATCCAGCATACAAGAAATACTGGCATTAAGAGAGGTGGATGTGTTTGACACTCCATCTGCGCTAAACCGGGTTCAGTCACAGTAAAAACTCGGCATAGTCGGAACATGTTTGTGTGGTTTGTTCCGTACGGTAGGCTGTATACTATTGTTGACATTTAGTTTTCGTGTTCCTAGTTTATTCTCGCTTCTGCATTTAACCAGCACCTCCACAGTTGGGCAAAAGTCTAAGTGTCCAATTCTGCAAGCATAATAGTATCATGTTTGTCCAAGTAACACAAGGCTCCTCGGACACATTCGTCTACTTTATGCCGCCCTCAAGCACCCCTAGAATCTTGTCTTCCAGTAGTTTCTAGAAACTCCGTGAGATGCGATGAGGTGCGAAGAGTGAAAAATTATTCGATTTAAATGAAGAGACAAGAACAACTGAGCATCTCGAATATTGAAAAGAAGCAAAGAATGGCAGAGGAAAAACAAGACTTGTTCACCACCGTTGGAGACCAGGCTGAAACGCTTGACCATTCCGACAATTCCCATATAAATCAAGACGTTAAGAGAGGTTATGAGGACGCTGAAGGGCATCCTATCCAAGAAGTCGAAAGTTTATGTATGAACTGTCGTGAAAATGGGGTTACTAGAATGTTGTTAACAAGAATCCCTTACTTCAGAGAAGTGATCATTATGTCGTTCGAATGTCCTCATTGTGGTCTTAAAAATAGTGAAATTCAACCGGCTGCTCAGATAGCTGAGAAAGGTTCAAGATATATCTTGAAGCTTGAAGACAAAGAAGACTTCAACAGACAAGTTGTCAAAAGTGAAACTTCCACTTGTAAATTTCATGAATTGGATATCGAGATTCCTCCAAAGCGTGGCCAGCTTACTAATATCGAAGGATTATTAAGCGAGATGATTGATGATTTAGAAAGTGATCAAGCTGCTAGAAAAAACTTACAGCCAGAAGTCTACGAGAAGATCAACGAAGTGGTCAATAAAATCAGAAGTTACATAAATGCTGAGCCTGGTACTTTGCCATTAACCTTCTCTGTTGATGATCCAGCTGGGAATTCTTGGGTAGAGTATGTTCCTGATGAAGCTAGCCACAAATGGTCCATGTACGAGTATAACAGAACTGCTGAACAGAATGTGTTTTTAGGGTTGATTTCTGCCGATGATGTTTTGTTGGCTAAACAAAAAGAAGCCTCTGAAAAGAAATCGGCCACCGATTCCAATATCTCCAGTGAATTAAAGGCAGATGAAAACATCAAGACTACTGGTTTCATTTCCGATCAAACTGATATTGAAAATTTGGACAACGAAGTGCAAACCTTCCATGCTACTTGTTCTTCATGCTTCAAGCCTTGTGCTACACACATGAAAACCGTCAACATTCCACATTTTAAGGATGTCATCATCATGTCTACAGTATGTTCTAATTGTGGATACAAATCCAACGAAGTCAAAACAGGAGGTGCTATTCCAGATAAAGGAAAGAAGGTCACTTTGAAAGTGACGGACCCAGAAGATTTGGCAAGAGATATCTTAAAATCAGAAACTTGTGGGATGAACATTGCCGAGTTAAACTTGGATTTAACTCCGGGTACTTTGGGTGGTAGATTCACCACAATTGAAGGGTTATTGACTCAAGTTAAAGAAGAATTGCATTCCAGGGTTTTCCAACAAACTTCTGACTCCATGGACGACGAAACAAAGACCAGATGGACTACTTTCTTTGCCAGATTACAAGACGCCACAGATGGTAAAATCCCCTTCACTATTGTCATGATTGACCCATTAGCTTCCTCATACATCCAAAATGTCTATGCCCCAGATAACGATCCTAATATGGAAATTGAAGAATTTGAAAGAAGTCATGAACAAAACGAAGACTTGGGATTGAATGATATGGAGGCTTAAGCTTTTATACCTGTTTCAAATGCAAAGTATACATTAAATATATAGTATCTATTTTTTATCATTAATATCTTGATTCTTCTTAGAATCTTCAAGATCTTTAAGCGTTTGTAACCATTCAGTTTCACGTAAACTATCCCCCATATATGCTATGTTCAAGAGTCCACTAGCAGACTCAGAATCGGGGCTTTGATCTGGAGACTCATTAAAGATCGAGTTGCTACTCTGGGGATCCAATGAGCCAAATTTCAAATCTGGAGGGTTGAATGGATTTTCATTACCGTCAAATAGCTTTTGTCCTCGCAATGGCTGACTCTTTTTTCGCTTATTCGTGTTCAATGGAGATGATGGTATATAAACTCCACTTCTTTCATAAACTTCATCATCACTTGAGTTCAAATCAAATGATGCCTTTTTATGTCTATCCTCTCTGGCACCAAAATTCTTCTCAAATGATTCATCAAAATACTGCTGTTGAAGAGGAGATCTTTCGCCAGAAAGATAACTTCTTCTCTTCAAAGCGTCATCTATTCTTAACGATGATGCCTTATTTCTAAGACCCAATCTTTTGTTCTTCATATACTTCCATCTCACAGTATATGCGGTGATTGTCTCATAAACCTTATTTTGTCTTAAACGTTTTTGAACTCTTTGAAGAAGTAATCTTCTTTCCAAGAAATCAATCAAGTTCAAACATGTACCTGTATCAAATGCTTTATATAAAGGCAACTGAAGGAGTACCCTTTTGAACGAAATACCCGGTTCATTATTCAATTCCATATTTAACATGGCTTCTTCAATAAACATTTCATATGCAGCTCGTCTTTCTCTAATTTTGGCGATGTCCCACGAGTCGGTGATAGTTTCGATTGCATCGTAATTCACAGTAACATCATATGGGTTGCTTGGGTCATTTCTTTTGAACCATTGCTTACATAAAACAGGAATCTCGAGAGACCCATGGTAGAAATGAAACGACAAAACACCATCTAGAGAATGTAATAGTTTAGGCAACTCATGTGGTTGTATGAATCCTGTTCCTTCAGGGTCAAACTTCTGCCACGACCTCTTGAACTTCCTGATTTCACCTCTTTCAATCAACTTGGCGTAGGTTCCCTGGTTCATAATATAACTGAAACTGTCCAAAACCAAAGAAACAAACACATTCAAGAAAATATACATCGAAATGATGTTCCATGCAATGAAGAGGAAATAAGCGTATGCCTTATTCCCACAATCAGTATTTGTAGAATCTGTATCGTAGTAACAATAAGGTTCTTCCACTTTGAAATCATCCATGATGTAGTTCCACCCTTCACCAAATGAACATCTGAAGAGTAAGATCAATGCCTTAGGAACAGATCTGACATTGATATTATCAGACCCATTTGGCCCAATTCTTGTAGTTCCAAACACTTGATTAAGTGCAATTGCAAATAAGAAGAACATGACCAACCATGTGAACAAAGACGCAAACAAGTTAGGGAAACTTGCAGAAGCAAACTTCAAAAACTGGCTCAACCTGTCACTTCTGGGGATAACAAAAAGTAAGGTCCCCACCAAGAACAACTTATTAATATTTAAGAAAGCACTCTGTTGGGACACAGTGGTTCCAATAATTGTCGTAACAAGGGCACCTCCGGATACAAGTAAGTTGAATACTTGCCATTTTCTTTTCACAAAGTCCTGAAATCCTTGAGCAACCAACATGAATATAGCGTTCAAACTGAATAAACTTGCAGCCGTGACATACACTATGAATCTGAAAGTATCAAGGGTATCTGGAGAAGGATAATATTCAACCAATAAGGCAAGAACATGCAACGCCAAAACAAAATTCAATAAAGAAATCCATGCTTGATCTCTCTCGATTGTCAATCGATAACATAATCTTCTAAACCAACCAAGTTTCTCAATGGGGTTCCTCTTAGAAGGTTTCACTTTCAATAAGAATCTTTTGACTTGATACCAACTTCTTTGATCGATTGTCATATACGCTCTTCCTGTTGACATGGAATAATTTTGGATAATAACAGATATGAATAAAGTCAAAATAAACACGATACCAATGAAATTGTATAAGATGACAAAGAATCCATTGATGGGATTTGAAAATGGTACTTGTGGACTTCCCACACCTGTACTGCCCATAACGTTATATAACAAGTCCACCCACCCTTCCAAGGAAGTGATTTCGAATAATGTGGAAAATGAACGAGCAAAGTTATTAAAATGAAGAAGTGGTTGGGAGTAGACATTTGGACTGACCACATCCCAGTTGTACACTGTGTTCGAGAACTCATTGATACATTCAGATGCGGGTGACTCTTCATCGAGACAGTAACCCAATCTACCATTGAAGATATTCAAGCCCCAAATGGCAAATGGGAAAAGCAAAGTCAACGACATAGCAGCTGCAGAAGCAATTTTACCGAACCCTGCTATCATCGTATTATGGAAGTTTGCTTTAGCAGTTTCACTAATGGTTAAGATTCTTAATACTCTTAAAGCCTTGAATCCTCTTATGAACCTGGACAATTCACCATTGTACTTCAAGTAAGCAATGAATTCTATCCATAACGATATTAATACAATAAAGTCAATCCGATTCCAAGGTGAACGAAGATAGTCGTTAGGTGTATTGAAAAACCCATCAGCGAGGGTTCTTATCAAGAACTCCAATGTGAAAATCGACATGAACCCAACATCTAGCCAGAAAGTCCAGCCAAAAAATCCAACTTTGGCAGTAATTTTGGCACGGAAAAGGGGAGTCAAGTAACAAGCTGTGACTACTAAAGCCATGGTTGCACAGAACATAATCAATGTAAATATTTCTGATACAAGCTTATTGGGTTCAATCCCATCAACACGTTCACCATGACTGGAAGTCACTATACTCTGGCAAAATCGTCTCACTTTATGTCTGGGAGAAAGCACATAAAACACTTTATTAAAAGTCGGGTTCTCCTTTAAGAACTGGTTTTGCTTATCGATTAACTTATTTCTATCCTTCAAAATGGTCTTAGCGTAATCAGTAGGATTGAAATCAGATATTTGTCCGACCGAGGCCGCTCTCACTCTAAAAGGATCATCTCTAGGTTTCCGTAATTGTCTGATAATTTTCCATGGGTCATGAAGTGCATTATTCACCCGTTCAAAATTCACGGCAAAAAATCTTTTAATGGCATTCTTAGGTAAAGTGTGAGTTTCTCCATCAGGGTCTTCACCTTCGGGAGTATCCAAGAACTCATGAACGGCTGTGCCACTAAGAAGTAAATTGACAACAGCCATTTGAAGTTGTTCTTTGGAACCTTTACGGTTGAAGAATCTATTCTTAAACTTGGAAAGAGCTCCACTTTCATTGTCAGCATTCTGAATACTAGCAGTGATATTTCCAATGAACTGGGATAATTGTTTTCTCTTCTTTTCTGCCTCAGGGACATTCAATGTGTTTGCAATGACAGCAATAAAAATATTCAAAATAATGAAGTTAGAAAGAAAAAACCAACCTGTCAAGAAAATGGCAGAAAACACCCGATTTACTGCCTCCTTTTGATACCCTTGCATTGGATATAAGATACTAGTCCAATTTTCAGTAGACGTGATGACGTACAAACTGACAAAGGCATTTGGCAATGTCTGTAGATTGAAATAGACTTCTCCGTCTTCAATTTCTTCTGGGGTTATAGAACTTTCAAAGAATCTGGCGTATATGATAGCAACCAAATATGTCATCAAGAAAAGGAAAACTGTCAAGTCAATCAATTGTTTCAAATTCCCGAAAATCTTTAACCACATATCTCTTAAATATTGAGTTGCCAATATAATTCTATATCCTCTTAAAATCTGGAATACCGTGAGCCAGTAATACGTTTGGCCAAGTCTATCTTTAATCGGTTCAATTATAATGATACAAGTGATTAAGGCGAGAAACAAATCAAAACAGTTTCTTTTCAATTTAAAAAATGATCTCCAGTGGGGAAGGTAAAGAAAGAACCGGGTTATAATTTCAACTCCAAAAAAGACAGTGAAACATGCCTCAGCTCTGTACAAATTGTGTGCACTAGAACGAGTTTCGTGATGGTTTCTAAAGCATTGGGCCACCAAGTCAGCCAAAATGATTATTGAAAACACAAAATCAAGATTGTAATAAAAAGCGAGTCCTGGCTTCAGTTTCTTCAATTGGTCTATAAATTCTTTATGCATAGAAACAGGTTTACTAACAGGACCGAAGACTCCTTCTTGTTGTTTCTGACTTTTGTCTTCACTATCACCAACTCTTGTTAAATTGAAAGAGGTAACAATAATGGCGATGAACACATTCAATAACCAAACAGTCATGATGAACAAACAAAAGATGAAAAAAAGACTGGCAACCATTCCTTCACTATCCATAGTCATATACATCAAGTCTGTAAAAGTATTAGCACTTAAAACCACAAACACCAACTCAATAGAATTAAAAATGTTATCGAAACTCACAGAGCCCTCGTATGGGTTATCACCAACAACACACCTCGAATACACGGGGCACCTGAAACCTTTTATTGTGCTGGAATGCGTACCATCCGATAGTATATATGGCATGGGCTTACCGGATGTAGAGAGATACCCCCCACAATATTGTTCTTCATTGATCCACGTATCAGTAGGATCGTCAGGATTATACCAAACACAACGTCTTCTGAAAGAAGATTTAAAAGATTGAACTCCAATTATTCCGAAGAATAAACCAAAACATCCCATGAAAATACTTACGTCAATCATTTGGGGCATGGCCAATTTCAACGATCTCAATATCATGCTGGTACCTCTAGTCAAATTGCAAAGTCTCAAGATTCTCAAACAACTAAGGGATCTAAAAATCATGATTCGGTGCCTGCTATCAAAACCGTTAATCGATAATGCAAGTGCGATCCAAAAGGTGACAATAGAGAGAAAATCCACTCTATGCCAACTGTTTCTTATATAGGCACGTCTGAGTTGAAGCATATCAATGTTGTGATTGATCTTAGGCTTTAAAAGGGTGTTTGTATTCTCTAGTTTTTGGGTTTCCAACACCGGTGCTTCAGATAAGTCTGCTTGGTCGGAGTGATGCTGTGACATGTTATACTTGTTTTGGAGATGGGACTCGGTCATTCCTGAGAAATCGTGTTCTTCCAATTCGATATCAGAGTTCCCTGAAGCAATATCATCTTTTGCCAGGGCCTGGTCATAAAATCTATTATGCTTTGGTTTTCGTTTGAAAACAGATGCAAAGTACTCTTTCGTGCCAGCCAACCATGTTCCTGGAAAGAGTTTGGCTCTTATATCATTTTTGGGGTACGGAATCTTTAGTTCCTCAAACATGATACGATCGTCATAAAAACCATATGCAACAACTTTTGCAACCATCTCTAGCGTGTAAATGAAGTTGATTCCCATAAGGAGATAGTCTGCCCAGTTGTTTCCATGAACGATGTACCCGCCACTCCCCGGGGGGTTCCATTGTCTTACACTTAACAATGAGGTTTGTAGAATCAATAAGGCCAAAAGCGATGTGTTTGTGATTTTTTGACTTAGCAAAGTATGACAGAGTTGACGGAACTTGGATTGGGGGCTGAATGTCTTGAGGGTATTTCCAAACAAATACATGGTAGATATATCAGTCAGCCATAGCTTAGAGACATTGATGGAAGAAGGAACAACCTTAGTAGCCAATGGGGTATTTTCAAACCCCACCTTGCTCAGATCCGGTATCACAGGAGCATTATTAAAGCGAATATTAGTAACATTGGTGGTATTGACCGCAAACTCCACCTTCTTAGTATCAGGTACGTCGAAATCTTCGACTGAATGGGTGATTATTGGGACGTTCATATTGAATTCTGACGGTCTGTTCACATCAACACCTGTGGATCTCCGTGACAGGATTGATACATTATCATCATCGTTGTTTTGACTACCTGAATACACCGATCCTTGTCTTGAACGAGAAAGAGGCAGCAAGGATCTGAGACTTCCTTCTTCTCTAATAGATGGGGATTTCCTTCCAGAGGGCCCCGCAAATGAACCTGTTCCCGCAATACGGTCAGACACCCTGTTTATAAAGTTGGAGAGCTTTGCCGGGGACTCTGTAGTATCATGGTTTATTGAGTCCATGCCTTGTTCTAAATCTTTACTTGCACCGGTGAAAAATGTCTTATTAGACATAGGAGACGGCGGAATATCATGGGGATTCAAGTGGTTTTTGAATGTGTTTGTATTTGGAGAAGGCATCAACAAGTCTTGATGTGGTGGATGGAGTTTATTAGGGTCTCTTGTCAGGGTATCATTACCGGTGTCTGCAGATAAGAATGAGCCATCACCACTTTCATTCATATCACGCTCATGGTCCTTGGTAGTGTCTCGGTCCTTCTTGTCGTTGTTTGATGTATTAGGAAGCCAGTGGCTATCTTGTTGGCCTGTTCCTAACGCAAAGTTTAAGCCTTCTTTAATGGCGTTAAAGTCCTGCTGCTCAGCAGCGTTGTCTAATAAAGACGTGGAATTAAAGTCCGGATTTATTTCGTCCTTGGCGGCCGTTATTACCGATAGCCTAGGCAGCTTATTAGGTTGGGATTCTGGTTTTTTACGCCTAAACTTTTGACTGTGATTTGATTCTAGACGAGGCCTTGAAGCAGAAGAGGAGCCTTCAGCATTTAGAAGTGAGGTTTCCAGATGGTCTTCCGAGAAAGACAGAGTCCTAAAAGGGTTTGTAGGATGGTCTGGCATTGTGGGAAGGCGTGGAGTCTGTATTGCTTACAGAACTCGTTCTTAGTGATAAAGTATACAAATCAAATCAATTATAGGCTGTCAGGTTACTTTTTCATCAGTGCGCAACGCACCAAAAATAAACCAGGCGGTGGCAGGAATGACGGGGGGCTGATGCGAGTGCGGGCATATTGGGCCTGGCCAAACTCCCTGCGACCAAACTCCCTGCGACCAAACTCCCTGCGACCAAACTCCCTGCTACGCAAAACTCCCTGCGAAAAAACTCCCTGCTACGCAAAACTCCCTGCGACGGTGTTGGCTTAGACCAATGGCTCTCAGGATTTAGACAAATTAGGGAAATGTGTGATGGTAAATGCGTATATAGCCACGCCAGTTATTAGCGAAAACTTGACAAGTGGCTCTTTGTAGTTCAATCCCACGGCTTGCACCAATACCAACCCAAGCCAACTGCCAAATAATGTTCTTCTGTACAAGTGCTCAAGAATCTGCAACCACACTAACGTAACGGTTAGAATCTTTACGATGGCTCGCATCTAGAAAATAAAAAACGGCTGCGAAAGCGCAATATTTTAACACCAACCAGGGCAGCTTCGGAATCGTGCTTGGAAATTTCCGTGGAGATCTGTATTGATGAGATGTATTATGTATGTCGGGATCCCAAAACAGTAACAAATTGCGTCTGTCGAATTGCTGATCTAATGCCACTTTGAAGCAGGGCAGCTCCGGAATGAATGTCACGAAAGGCGAGCTTCGGTTGACTTCAACTGTGAAACAGATAAACAGCGGATATAGGCGGCCATCATTAATCTAACTCACCACCTGGACTGGAGTGAAGTTCCTCTCCAGGTCCGGTAAGTGTCGCTTCATACTTGGTGAATTGCGGGCTATTAGTGAGAAAACTTATTTGTGAGGTAGAATGGCTTATTGCGAGGTAAGCCTACTGTAAGGAGGAACAGTCATATGGGTGGGTTCACTGGAATCAACCGCGGTCCACAATGACAGCTGCGCCATTCGGCAAGTATGGTTCAGAATGCCTATATGCTATATCACCATGACAGGCCAGGTACGACGGTAGTATACGAACAGGATGGCCATGGCCAAGACAAGCAGAGGTTACAACTTCCTAATGCAGCCAGTGGTATTTGCGCAGCGCGCAATTGTCGGAACAGTTGCGCTTTGTTGCGCTCGCATCTTAATTATATATGAGCCAGAAATCCTAAAATAAGATTTAAACGGCCAGAATTACATGAGCTACGATATACTTCATATCTTACCACAGGACCGTGCCTCTTTAAGGTTAAGAGACTTGACGGTACTGGTCAAGCCTCAGAAGAAGAAAAAGCGTTCGAAGTCAGATGAAGAGTCCCATTCTGAAAAACTAGCTGCAACCCGTATACTTGAGAATGTTTCTTTTGACTTAGAGCAGAATGAGATGTTAGCTATTATGGGTGGCTCCGGAAGCGGAAAGACCACCTTGTTGAATACATTATCCCAGAGATTGAACGTTAAGAACAAGACGCTTAAGTTCGATGGGACGGTCAATTTTTACAAGGCTAATGAGCTAGTTAAAGATAAAAACCATCACATCAAGAACTCCTATCTTCTTCAAACGGACTTTTTTCCCCCAGGGTTAACAACTTGGGAGTACATGAACTTCCAAGCTGACTTGACTCTACCAGGACTGGTTACGAAGCAAGAGAAACACGCCCTTATCACCAAGCTCTTGGAGATATTGGAAATTGACCATCTTAGAGACAAAATCATCTGTGATTTCTCGATGAAGATCAGCTTTTCTGGTGGTGAGAGAAGAAGAGTTTCTATTGCATCCCAGCTTATCAACAAGCCATCTATATTGTTTTTAGACGAGCCCACTACCGGGTTAGACACCAGCTCGTCGTTGAAATTGATTCAGACGTTGAGGAAGTTATCATCTCCTGAAGTGGGGGTGACGGTTGTTTTATCTATCCACCAGCCAAGACCCGAGATTCTGGTTTTGTTTGATAAGATTTGTTTATTAACAAGAGGAGGAAGATTAGTCTATTACGGCAGTTTGTTATATTCACATAATTATTTTGCAAAGTTAAACTTCTTACCATCAAATGAACTAACAGACATCCAGCCATCCAAGATGATTGAATTTATTATGGGTCTTTCTGTTAAGGATACATCGTCTAAGGAAAGAGAATTAAAGACGGTCAGACAAATAGATTGCTTAGTTGAAAGCTGGAAAGAACAACAAAGCTCCCTACAACAAATTCCCAAAGTGGACTTCGAGACTAACTTAAATATTTTCCTGACACCCAGAAAGGAAAAGATCTCTCTTGTCACGGAGATTGCAATTTTGACAAGAAGAACCTTTATTACATCCTACAGAGACAAAGCAGGCTGGTTTTCCTTGTTGGGATTATGCCTTTCTTTAGCTATTGTATGTGGGTGGATGTTTTATAAGCCTCCGGCAGACCTTGCTGGTATCAGAACATATATCTCTGCCATTTATGTGATGATTGAAGTTATGGGGTTTGTTCCGTTATTCATTGAAATTGAACGGTTATGGAAACATGACGGCATTCTTTTCTTCAGGGAATATACCGAGAATCAGGTCAGTATTGCAGGGTTTATTATATCTAGAAGATTAGGAAAGTTGCTTGTCGATGATATCCCTCTGAGTGTTCTGTTTGCATTTATCACCTATTTCATGTTCGGGTTCAGATTGAGTGCCGAGCCAGGTGGCCCATCTGACTGGTCTTATTTTGGAATTTATCTTGCAGTGACAATATTAACCTATTTATGTGGTCTTATGACAGCCATGTGCTGTTTTGCTCTTTCTCCGCTGTTTTCACATACTGCTATGTACCAGAACTTGGTATACCAATTACAGAATAGTGCTTGTGGGTATTTTGTCAATGCTGCAACCATGCCAGTTTATGTTAAGTGGACTAAATATTGTGCTTATTTCTGGTATGCTTTCGGTGCATTAAACTCCAACCAGTTCACAGACTGGCATGGGGATTGTCCATTCGATGATGAGGCTCTGTGCATTGAGTATTCCGGAGCATATCAATTGGAAACTTTGGGTTTCCCAAAAAATTGGATATCTGAGCCTATCTGGATTTTGGTGGCATGGTTTTTCGGATTTGGGTTGATAGCAGCTACTGGTCTTAGCTTCAGAAGTTATGATGTTGAATTGGCCAAGAAGAAGCAAAACACCATTGGTAATGAAGAAGAAGAAGACCACGAGGAAAATGAAGAAGCCGTACCTGAGAAGTCAGTAGCCAAAGGTGAGGATCCAGCTGACGGAAATCATGAGTTTGATAACGATTTAAACAAAGATATAAATCTTCGTTTTGAAGACATCAATCTTACAGCACTTCCTCCTAGAATCAACCTAAGAAAGAAACAACCGTTCCATATCTTGAATGGTGTTACGGGTGAATTTGAAGCTAATAAAGTCAATGTTATTATGGGTCCTTCTGGAAGTGGTAAGACGACCTTGTTGAATTTGATTTCAGAAAGATTATCAAAAACATCCAGATTCGAAGTCAACGGTAAGATCAAGATCAACGGGGTTCAGGAAATCAGTGCTAAGGAATTGAAGAAAATTTCGGGATATGTCACACAATATGATAGTTCTTTGATTCCACACTTGACGGTTAGAGAAACCTTTTACTACCAGGCCTGTTTGAGGTTACCTGCCAGCCAACACCCACGTATTCCCAGCATCATTAATACCTTAATCAGACAAATGGGATTACTTGATTGTGCTGATATGTTGATTGGAAATGAGTTTATGAAGGGTGTTTCTGGTGGTGAAAGGAGAAGAGTATCTATTGGTATCCAGCTATTAAGCAGACCAAAGATTCTTTTCTTAGATGAACCAACTTCAGGCTTGGACTCATCGACTTCAGTTTCAATCCTTAACTTGTTACAGAACTTAGCCAATGAAAATGGTACTACTGTTATAACAACTATCCACCAACCTAGCGAACTGACATTCAATACCTTTGGCTCTTTGCTTCTCTTAGCTAGAGGTGGTCATGTGGTTTACAATGGATCGAGTGGTAGGATTAAAGACTATTTAAGTTCGATCCATCACAACGTTCCAGAGGATGTGAATATAGCTGACTTCATTTTGGACCTTGTGAGTCAAGGAATAGATGAAGAAAGGGAAACGGCCCAACTCAGAATAGATGGGTTAATTCAAGAATGGAAATCTAACAAGTCGGTTCACATCAATGAAGGCACCGAAGTTAATTTAAAAGACCACCAGAAGCAAATGTTGCCATTTTCAATCCGGTTCAGTACGGTCTTCAAGAGACAAGTGTTGAGTTCATTCAGATCAAAGGACACGCTTATCACCAGAACCACCCAAGTTGTTGCCTTGGGAATCATACACGCCTTGTACTTTGCTCCTTTGAAAAACACCAAGGAAGGGATCGATAATAGACTTGGATTAATTCAAGAGGTGTTACAATTTTACTTCATCGGAATGATTAATAATTTATCGGCATTCCCCGTCGAAAGGGATTTGTTCTATCAAGAGTACCGGGATGGAATCTATCAAAACTTTGAGTTTCAATTGATTTACTTCTTGGTGGAAGTTGTGGTTGAAATCATAACCTGCTTGATATTTAGTGTTTTTATTGTGTTTGTCATTGGGTTACCTAGAACTGCAGGAATGTACTTTAGTATGTTTATTACCTGCGTTGTTAGTGTGAACGTTGGTGAATCGATTGGAATCTTGGTGAACATGTTTTTTGACCATTTAGGAATGGCCATTAACATATTAGGAAGCTTGATCACGGTGGCTATCTTCATGGGAGGCACGATGTCTTTGCATATGCCTGAGTTTTTCAAGGCCTGGAATTACCTCAACCCATTAAAGTATGCTGTAGGTATATGTGCAGAATTAGAGTTACGAGGACAAACTTTCAATTGCCCAGGTGATAGTTGTTCGCTAGATACGGGGGAGAAGGTTCTTGAGTACTACGGGTTAAACATCAGTTTACCAGGGTTTTTCGGTGGCTTGATTACATGCTTCATTGCTTATAGAATAATAGCAGGTGTAGCATGTGAGATTAAGATCCGCCACTTTTTGTAAATAGTTTTGATGTCAATAGAAATAGAGGCTTATGGCGATAACAGAAAAAGTAAAATTCGCGAGGCGATTGGCCCCCGCACTACCGTGGATAAAATCACAGCTGGAAATTTGGTGCCAACAAGATCCGAGGTTAGAAATTGCTGGGTTTTGCAATTTGTATATAAACTGGTCAAGATCTTCTATTGTTAAATATTATCATGTCGGTAGAAACTTACAAACCTTCCAAGGTCGAAGAGGCTTATAGGCTTAAGAAACTCAGTGACACCGAGTTCGAAGGATTGAGACCGCTCTCGAAACCTTCGAAACAATCGAGAGGTGTTTATGGGGGAAACTTGTGTGGTCAAGCCATCTTAGCAGCCATGCAAACAGTCGAAGCAGGATTTGTTCCCCATTCTTTACATTCCTATTTCATATCTGCCGGTACCGATGAAACCGTGTGTAGGTTGAGTGTTGAGAAAGTTAGTTCAGGAAAGAACTTTGCTAACAGGCTTATCAGAGTTTCACAAGATGGAAAGTTAAAGTATCTTGTTATGATATCTTTAACCAAGAGAAATAGTATTCAAAATACCGCCGCCACTTTTGAAGCTACCGGTAAAGGACCAAGACCGTTTGAATACCAGGCCCCTCCAGGGGTTGGATTCGAAACCAAACCTGAATCAATTGCAAGCCTGTCAACCTCAAGTAAACTCTGTCAACACAAATTTCCTTCCACGTTCCACGACATAGAAGTGGCTGAAGAACAGCAACCTGCAGGGGAAAGATCGCTTCATTTCTATATCAAATTACATGACAATCCATTACCAACCGAGTACAGATATGCGTCTATGGGGGCTGTCACCGACTCATTCTTTTTAACCTCGTTGGCCAGGTTATTACATTTACCCAAGGCACCGGATGGCACAAGATTGGGAGTCAGTGGAGGAAACAACGAGAACTTTTTCTCTATATCATTGGACCATTCAATCTATTTCCACGACGATGACTTTGATCCGAGTCAGTGGCTCTTTTTCAAATTTCAAACCCCCAGATTTAGTAACAATAGAGTGCTATTTCATGGAGCTTATTACAACCCACAAGGGAAGCTTGTGGCCTCAATGGTACAGGAAGGATTGGTGTTCTTTAGAAATGACAGGGAATTACAGGCTAAGTTATAGTTTAATAGCATAATGGTAATAGAATAATACATAAAGAAGCATAAACTAAATCTCCTATAACCGAGCTTGTTTAGGTTCTCCTCAAACGTTATCTCCCGTATGACATGTAATTCATCCACCTCAACCAGCACATGCGATAGCCTGTGAGATGAGATGCCGTTTTGCACGTGAATAATTCCAGCGAACTTTATCACCGAGGCTCGCCTGCTCATTACCGAAGCACATCGAGTATTTATACATTAGAATTTGTAATCGATAATTATTTCTATTTGAACCATGGAGTCCACTTTCCACCCCAAGTTGCAACACATCTATGATAATCCTGACCAATGTATTATGGAAGAAAAATTCCGCTTAGATAAAATAGGTGATAATGTATTCAGAAGCAGGTACCCTTTAGAGCCATATGTCGAAACTGCTAAGGGTACCTATGGAGGCGAGGCTGCTTCGATAGCGTCTTTAGCAGCCTACGAGACCCTTCCAAATCACGATTATACCATGAATTCCTTCCACTCTTACTTCGTCAGGTCGGGATCAAGTGACAGTCTTGTGAGACTTGAAGTAACCACTCACGTTGAAGGTAAAAGTTTTACTACCAAAACGGTTAGAATCATCCAAGAACATTCCAACGAAGAGATCTTTGTGGCCATGATATCATTTGCATCGAAGAACACCATCTCGAAAGCCGAAGCCGACTTCAAGGAGGGAAAGAGTAAAAGAGCTCCAATTGATTTCAAAGCCTCCCCACTTCCAATTCTTGAACAGTATAAGCCCAAGCTCGAGTCTATGGACGACATCCTTTTCTTCACACATACGCATGACTTGGTTGCCCAGGGCATGCCATCTTTTTATCTTCAAAAGACGCTGCCTAAAGGAGTCCTTGAAGGACCAATGGGTGACAAACGTGCCGGCTATTTTTGCAAGATGAATGACCAGCTTCCTAAGGATATCAACAACCACAATAAGATCAAGATGGCTGATTTGTTATACATGTCAGATAGTTTCTATTTGGGGCTGATCACTCGTGTATTTGGCCATCCCTTAGGAGCTAACAGTTTTGATTTCTTCAGAGTGTCGCTTGACCACACCGTCTACATCCATGACTCTGAGTATGATCCAACCGAGTGGATGTTTGTGGATTACCAGTTCACCAGAATGGCAAACAGCAGGGTTTTATGTGACGTCAGGTTTTACGACTTAGAAAGCAAATTGATTGCAACCGTAATACAAGAAGGGTTAATTGATTTGCCAAAGTTTATCACCGACAGTCTTCCCAAGTTTAAGCTTTAAGTTATTTTAAGTACACGAATAAATTATTTATAACCTCTTTCAATAGTATAATCCATAATCTGACATTGTCCACCCGTTAATTTGTTTACCCAGTAGTCGGCGTTTAATTATAGTTGACCATATTCCATTTGCAGCCAACCAAAATGCGGAGAAAAAATCATATGGGGCATTTCGGTTAAAGCGCTTCCTCAATCCAAACCTTTCTTGATAAACCATGTCGACGATTCTCCATGGCCAATTGATATCGGAAGCCCTAGCCGTCACCTTGCAGAAGACTGCTGACAGATTCAGTCCTCATTCCGTCCACACATTCTACATCAACCCAACGTCAAAAGCCTCGCTGATTCAATGGGAACTTGAAGATATAAGTGAAGGTAACAACTTTTTGAATAAAAGTATCAAGGGAACCGACGCAGGAAGAACTCAGGTGGTATCCAACATTTCTCTCACCTCGAGGAATAGCTTTCAGTCGCTGTTGGATCTGTACGAAAAATACAGTAACCTTATAAAGCAGCGGAGAGCTGAAGGGAAAACAGAAGACGACGACGACGACGACGATATAAAGAGCGTACCGATCCCATTTAAGTTCCAGGTCCCATTTCCGGACCGGTTGAAGGACTTGGACGTCTCAGCCTTAAAGCTGGACACCGTTAACGGCATAGAAATCAGATACGTTGATTCCCCTGTTGTTGATTTTAAAAATCACCAGTATGATGATACCGTCACCTTGTTTGCTAAACTAACCGAGGCAAGTAGCAACAAGTTTTCGGGCTTGGCTAGATTGACCGACGTTATAAGCGTGTTACAGTTCAAGACGGGTGCCAAAAAGAATCAGTCTACAGTACAAGAGAGAATGGTGTATTACCACGACAACGACTTTGACCCATCACAATACTTAGCATTCCAAATTAGAATGTTGGCGTATCAACAAGGAAGACTCTTATTGGAGTTCGAAGTGTTCAACTTGAAAGGCGTCCACACAAACTCGGTGCAACAAGAAACACTTGTAGTCATTGGCGATAATCCAAAGCTATAGATTTAGTAGTAATGAACATTAATATTTTGATGCGCTCTTTTATCTGACACGATTTGCGACTATGAAGCTTGAGACGTTGAATGATTCTACAATTCGAGGATTGCTAGACATCTTTGGCAAAATCTATTCACATAACAACTTGTTGGTCATAGATAGTAATCTTTCACCGCTTATTAACTACTTGATCCCCTTCAAACAATTCAAACAAGAAGCCAACTTCGATAGAGTTATCTTGACTAACTCGTTGGATTATGACATTATCCAACAGTATCAAAATATAATCATCTTGGTGGACAGTGATTCCCCGATTGATATCCCTACCCATGCAAGAGTCAATGTCATTGTCAAGAATCTATCTAAACTGAGACTATATGAGTTGAACCAACAGTATAAGTTTGATATTGACTTTGGCGCTATCCTAGAAACAGACTTGGATATCGTTAGAGCTAAGGGAACCAAAATATTCAATTGGGACTACAGCGGGATTGTAGTGAACGAGAATGTTTTATCCCTTCAAGGAAGTCTTGACGGCTATTTTAGAGAACCTATTTATCAAGTGAATGAGCTTTCGCATGCGTTGGTAAACTTGGTGGCCAAGTATAATATCAAGATAAACAACGCTTATGCTCAAGGATCAAACAGCAACATCTTCTTGAAGTATTTCAACGACAAGCTTTTGGAATTCACCAATAGAAATTTCAATTATTATCAGCAAGAGTTCTATCATAAGGAACTTCTTGGGTCACATAATTTGGTGGTAATAGAAAGAAACTTGGACTTTTTGCCGGTCGTGATGACTCAATTGAGTTATGTGGGGCTTGTGGATGACTTGGTATCGCTAAACATCAACCTTGTAAAGATACCCAATGAGGAAGGAAAAGAGGAACAAATGAAAATCGAAGATGAACTATTTGATAATCTAAAGCATTTGAATTTTTCAGTGGTTGGGCCTAAATTGAATAAATTGGCCAAATGGATAAAAAACCAGTATAGTTCAAATAATGTTGATGGTGATATTTCGGATATGAAGAACCTTGTATCTAACTTATCTGATTTGAACAAACAACAAGGATACGTAAAGAAACATACCAATATCTCCGAGGTGTTGTTGGACAAGGTTAAAACAGGTGGATCAAGAAAGTATGACGAGTACGAGATATTCTTAAACTTTGAAAACGAGGTGTTCTCTCTAACGTATAGGGAACAGTTGTCCCAGTTGATGCACTTTATTAACATGAACTTGTCTGTGAAGATAGTTATTAATTCTATTGTGATTGTTTCTGTCATCAATTCAGGATTCAGATCAAAAGACTTTGAGCAGCTTAAGCAACTATTCTTCGAGAACTATGGCATTGAAGGTATCTTTGCAATCGAAAAGCTCCTCCAGTACCGCCTAGTTAAGTTGAGTGATGTTGAAGTGTTCAAGACAGAGGTTGAAGGGATAACAGGAGGAATTGACGTGCATAATCATAACTATACGCTACTCAATAAATTCTGGAACCTTCATCCCGAAGAGGAAGAGGAAGAGCCCGTCATCAACAGCTTCAAAGACTACAAGCACCCAAGTTTTGCATTACCCTCCAATACGGTGCCTTTGACGGTTAGGGTAGTCGAATCATTGTTTTCCAGAGAGTTCTTAACGTATAAACCAATCAATAAGATCACCAAACAACCAAGTTGGGAGAACCTTAATCTAGACAAAAGCTTCAAAGGAGGTGTAACCGAGAAGTTTGGTGATAATAGCCAATGTAAGAAAACCATATTAGTGTTTCTTGGAGGTATAACCTGGAGTGAGATCCTGAGTCTCGAATATCTAAACCAAAAGTTAAAAGATAGAGGGATCAACGAAGAATTCACCATCATCACCAATGGAATCATCAACAATCAACACCTCTTAAAAACACTACATTAATCTATAAATACTCACAAAAAGTTGTTTATTAACATACTTAATACACAGAATAATCAACTGAATATATTGATGAATTGTAAGAAATGCTACTGGAGGCACCCACTGAGAACGTCGTTAACCATTTAAATATTGGAATCTATGCGGCTTAAACTGAATCTTCAGCTTCGTTTTGGGCCTTTAATTGTTTGTAGAATTCTTCTCTCTTTTGAATTAAAGGCTTGTGTTCGTAGTACCAGTAGCCGGTAGCCAAGACGAACCCACAGCCGAAAGCCAAGGTGATGTCAGTGATGATCTTTCTTCTTAAAGTACCGGTGATTGGTGCAATAGCCATTATGAATAAAGGTTTAGTTAATTAGGATATACTTGTAAAACGATTGGATGAGTTTTTCATCACAAAAGTGCGACCATTAGCAGTGTGTCCGCACCAACTTCTTCCTATAGTGGCACCATTTTATTTGATTGAGTTCTCCAATGGGAGTCGCGAAAAAGGTGAGAAAAGTGAGGTGAAAGTTTTCAAGTTTAAAACCTTTACATAACTAATTCAACAATAGTATAATCATGATGAACAGATTACTTGCACAAAGATTGGCTTCCAACAACAGAATGATGGTCAGAAACTTCCAAAGCTCTTCCAGAGTTATGAACAGTGTGTTCGGTTCTCCAAAAGAAGGTGTTTACTCTAATCTTCCTTTCGATGTTAAGAGAAAATTCATTCCTTTCTCTGTTTACTACTGGGGTGTTTTGGGATTCTTCTTTGCTTTCCCATTCTTGTCTACCTTCTGGCACTTGAAGAAGGCTGGTAGTATCTAAGTTACTCCTTAGGGCCCACCCTTAATCACTTTCAAAACGAGCCGTACGTTTATATGCATTAAATAAACATGATGTTAAAGAATCTTGTAGAAAACCAAGTTGAAGCATAATGGGGATCACTAGAGGTGAAAATATATGCAAATGTGATACAATTAGGAACCTCAAATAGTTGTACGTGTGTTATTATGATCATTAAGTTCTATACATTAAATCTGACTTTCTTTGTAGTCTTATTTTCTAACGGATCGGATTGTCTCTTAACTGGGTCCAAGTCGGGGTCCCAGTCATCTGAATTGTCATCATTAGCATCAACCGAATTGACATCAGACTCTTCTAAGCTTTTTTGAGGAGTAACTTCTGATTCATCAGTGTCTTGATCAAACTCCAAATCAAACCCTAAACCTAAGGGGTTTGTTTCATCTTTTGACCCACCCAGAAGAATGTCTTTATCTAATAATGGGACAGGGCTTTTTGGCTTGAGTGGTTGATCTATAGGGTTTGGATCAATTAGTTTGGGAGTAATTGTTTCTGGTGTGGGCTCTTTGTTTAAATCGGCATACTTAATGTCTTCAGAACGTTTTATCTTGATACCAAAACCGTCAAGGAAGAACGATAGAACATCGCTTTCTTCCACCAGTTCAAAAGGGTTTTTTAATAACCCCGTGTACTTTGGATCTGGTGAAAGATCAAGTCTCATATGTTTCAGAAGGAACCTGTTTTGCATCAAACTTTCTTGGTTGAGGCGAGCTCTGAGTTCAATTGCGTTCTTATGATAAAGTGCTACTCTAACGGCAAACTTCATTTTAGATTCTCTCATTAGAGACTCATCCATCTCATTAATTTTACTGATTATTTCATTTCGTATTCTTAAATGTCTCTTTGCAAATTTCGTGTCTTGAAATTTGGCTAATTGATTGTTCAACTGGATGATATGCTGTAAGAGAAAGTTGAACTCTCTATGGAAATGTTCAGGGTTTATATGACTAGGTAATGGAGGGGTTGGGACAGACGCAGGAGAAACACTGCTTTCACGATCTTCTGTTTGCGGGGCCGCCGGAGTTTGTTGTGACTGGTTTAGTCTTGTAGCCAGAATAATGAACTTTTCGATCTTACTTAGCAAGTCAGCATTGAAGACCTCGAGACCTGAATTCGTGACACCTTTTTTCCAAGTTGTAAAAAGGTCGATCAAACTCTGCCTGGTAAAAACGTCGGTGACTAAAAGATAGGTTTCAGTGAAGATCCGGTAAAGATTCTTCGTAAAAAGGGAAGTATAGGGATTTCCGATATTCTTGACAATGGAGTCAAGAAGATAGAAGGAGAAAAGTTTGTATTGAGGAAGGCACTTTCGTATACGTTCCTCTATGAGGTCGACGATTATGTCACTTTTGTCTACGTGCGACTCGGCTATGGTGGTAAGCTCGCTTATCACATCTCTTGAGCTTGTGGTGAGATGTGATAGTAGAGTTTCGTACTTATTCTGGTCAAAGGGTTCTTCTGCCATGCTAGATTTGTTTGATAGTTTTCGCGCATGCTCACAAAATGATGGCCGTGGTGCTTGCACGAGTGAACGAGCTCCGTGAAACCAGTTAAACAAGAGACGGAGGTGTTTGACTAGCCACAAGGTATAGCTTGATATGGCTCATATTATGTTACTACCGCCAGTACCAAACTAGTGTTTCGGTCTCCTCATTGTATGACGACGGAGTGCATGCGGCGGGGCTATCTAAAACCAGTCGGCCAGGCAGGATCCGCGCCGTTACCGGACTACCCCCGAACAGTCCCGCACTTTTGGATGAAAAATCTGATAGTGAGTCAACTAATCGTTAAACATGTTTAGAGGTATTAGAAGCTTTAGCTCTTCAGCTAGAGCCTTGAAGATCAAGGTTCAAAGCCCAGTTGTCGAAATGGATGGGGACGAAATGACCAGAATCATCTGGCAAAGAATCAAGGACAAATTGATCCACCCATACTTGGACATTGATTTGAAGTATTACGACTTGGGTGTTGAATCGAGAGACAAAACCAATGACCAAATCACAATTGACGCTGCCGAGGCTATTAAGAAATACGGTGTTGGTATCAAGTGTGCTACAATTACTCCAGATGAAGCCAGAGTTAAGGAATTCAATCTTAAGAAGATGTGGGTTTCACCAAACGGTACCATCAGAAATATTTTGAATGGTACTGTTTTCAGAGAGAGTATCATTATTCCAAACATCCCAAGATTGGTTCCAGGATGGGAAAAGCCAATTGTTATTGGTAGACATGCACATGGTGATCAATACAAGGCCAGTGATTTAGTGGTCAGTGAACCGGGTAAGTTGGAATTGGTTTTCACTCCAAAGAATGGTGGTGAGAAGGTTGTCCAAAAAGTATATGATTACCAAGCTGGTGGTGTTGGATTAGCCATGTATAACACTGATGAATCGATTAGAGGTTTCGCTCATTCTTCATTCAAGATGGCTTTGAACAAGAACTTACCATTGTACCTTTCTACTAAGAATACTATTTTGAAGAAATATGATGGTAGATTCAAGGACATTTTCCAAGAAATCTATGAATCTGACTACCAAAAAGAATTTGAATCAAGAGATTTATGGTACGAACATAGGTTAATCGATGACATGGTTGCTCAAATGGTTAAATCCAAAGGTGGATATGTGATGGCTTTGAAGAATTACGATGGTGATGTTCAATCTGATATTGTTGCCCAAGGATTTGGATCTTTAGGTTTGATGACTTCTGTTTTGATTACCCCAGATGGTAAGGCTTTTGAGTCTGAAGCTGCCCATGGTACTGTTACTAGACATTACAGACAACATCAACAAGGTAAAGAAACCTCCACCAACTCCATTGCATCTATTTTCGCTTGGACTAGAGGTTTAATCCAAAGAGGTAAGTTGGATGACAACCAAGATTTGATCAAGTTTGCCGAAACTTTAGAACAAGCTACTGTTCAAACTGTTATTGATGGTACTATGACCAAAGATTTGGCCTTAGCTCAAGGTAAAACTGACAGATCCTCTTATGTCACCACAACTGAATTCTTAGATGCTGTTGCTGATAAATTAAAAGCTTCTGTTTAAAAGAAGGGTTACATTTAATTCTTTATAGGAAATACATTTAGCTTGGCCTTAAATCCATGAAATTTTAAATCCGGTAGACTCGTAATGTTCTCGAACGGGGAAGTCGAGTTAGAGGAGAATCAGTTCCCTGCACGAGTTACCACAGACGGGCAAACGTTCATGATCGGATGGTAATGATCGAAGTTCGGTGCCTTTTAAAATTCGGAACCTTGTTGTTATCATGAAGTAATCATTTAAATTACACCACAATGTTAGATCCGACCTGTCAAAGCTAAGTTGCTTTGTTCAAATCCGCAACTGTGAATTCTGTGATACGGTTGATCAAAGGCTATAATTATTAATCGATGCTCACAACACTCGACGGCGAAGTTGCTTTGAGAATAAACACTGATTGTTCCAAAATTCGACTAAAAAGCGGAGGAGATTTGAAACCCCATCCATAAGATTCCCCGAAGTCCAAACCAAGTAGCCCAAGATCTGCCGCTTTTAGGACAAGTTTTAATTTGATATAGTTTGAAATAGGACAATACTGGTTGATTATGCAATATGCTTCGATTGCCTCGACCTCGAACAATTGATCCGTGACAGCCTCGACTAGACAGATACCTGCCTGATAAAAAGGCTCATTTTAACAATAGGACATTTTGCTAGCATCTATTGCGAGAGGCCCCTGCAGGAGCGGTGCGAGACCTGCAGCAACTTTAACCGTTATCTAGTGGAGGGATGAGCTCTCGAACAATGCAATCAAACAACAGTAGTAGAAGAAAAAAGGAATGAAGAAGGAGTAATGACGCATAAGGATGACATCAAGCACGAAGAAGTATAAGTGGGAAAATTGGCAAAGTTTTGAAGGGATGAAATACGGCGAATATGTCACCCGCTTTAAGTCGCCTTAGCCCGCGTGCGTGGTTCTTTGTTAGGGAACTTTTGTTAAGTCCCTTAGCGGAGATCTCAACCCAGGATCGAGGTGGGGCCTGGCCCGCATTTAGAGTTGCCAACATTGTTGACGTCCCCGAGTCTTGATGCACGTCGGTATGCAGAAGGTAGATTCATGCAGTATGACGGGGGGATATAGATGTTTCCACGGCAGCAACGGAAACAAATGGCAAAGGTTGTGAGGTAATGGTACTAAGTAGGGGCAAAAGCAGCGCGGCTGCCGTCCAAGTCTCGTGGGTGATTAACTGGGTGTTAATCAGCCCGCGATAGATTTGTCAAATCGGCCCCTTCTTCTCCCTGCATAAAATATTTTATCATACTTCCCGTTAAAAGTTTGCTTGTCATTGTCCTTTATTAAGGTTTGAAATTTTCACTTAGATTATATTTAAATATTATTCATCCCTTGGATCAAATTTTATCTCAAATCTCTTCCCATAGCTTGGAATTATATGATCCTCATACTGACTTTTTGTAATGTATGGTGAAACTTATTATTCAGCACCTCCTGCCCTGCTCCCATCATCTGATTCCTCCCATCCCCGCTCATATCTCGTTCCCTACTCAAGTCGTGAATCATCTTTCCAAGGAACATCCCCACTCCCACCATTTTATCAATCGACTGTTCCACCACAGCCTATCCAGATGGCGCAATATTATCCGGGTTATCCTGTAATGACACCAGCTGGGTACGACAAGTCTGTCAATAATGTACTGCCCCAAGCCGCAGGTTCTCAGCCCCCAAGACATCAAAGTTCGCAGCCAACCGCACCGCCGAGCTATCAACAAAATCAGCAAGTGCAGCAAGTAACTCCGACCCAATTACAAGGATCTCAAGGGCAACAACCACAGCAAGCTACTGCTGCGGATTCCCAAATGGTTCAGAACCTGATGTATCAACCTTATCAATTCCCTCAACAGTACACAATGACTAAAACAGTTGCTTTCCCAATCCATAAGCTTTCGGTTAACCTTTTTATCTCCCGTGACTTTTATTTGACTTTGGTTAAGCTATACCAGGGAATCCGGATCAAGAAGTATGCTACCTCTGCCATAAGCCCTTTGAGAAATTACTTGACGGTGTATGAATACACCATCAATGACCAATGGATTATATGGGACTATGAAACGGGCTTTGTTCATTTGACGGGTATGTGGAAAGCAGCAGAGTTAGCAACGGCAAAGAATCAAGATCAACCTCATCCGAATCTGCACAAGGTCAAGGCGGATATCGTTAAGTTACTTGATAGCACTCCTAAAAAGTATCACGAATATATCAAACGTATTCGCGGAGGCTTTTTAAAGATTCAAGGAACATGGCTCCCATATAATCTTTGTAAGATATTAGCAAGAAGATTTTGTTATTATATTCGGTTTGAGTTGATTCCAATCTTTGGTAATGATTTCCCTGATTACTGTTTATCTCCATATGATAGAAAGTTTGGTGAATTAAGATTTGATGATGTGGATTTGGAATTGCTGCAAAATGGCCAGCAGAACTTTGATATCTTTGAAGCTTCAAAATGTTTGCAGTCTTTAAGTAATACCAATTCACTGCCTACGAGTGTCCCTGCTAGAGCCGTGCGGCCGCAGAAGTCTGAATCACAACCATCTCCACTGACATCTCCGAAGTCAGTATCCTCTGCGCCGGCTCCAACATTAAAGTCACCACTTCAAGTGACAACTGGCAAGTTTCTGAATCATCACTCAAGATCTGCTTCACTTGATAAACCATTTGATAATCCACGCCAGAACCTGATTCAACTTCAACACCCCCAGCGGCCACACATTCAGACAACACCAATATACCAGGGGCCATACCTCCAAACACCTCAGTCTGCTATATCACCACAAACGCCTAATTATACCACCACAAACGCTCCTAGGTTTAGCTTTGCAGGCCCCGACTCGGCCTCACCTAAGCGTAGAATGAATCATGAAGATGGTATTAATTCGCTATTGGCGGCGGCTGATATAACTGATACTCCACCAAACAAAGAACGTAGAGTTAGTATAAGGATTAATGATTTATTGACATGATGTGATTTTCTTCTTTAGACTTTTAGTCTTGACGATCTGCTGGTAAGATTGTCTTTTGTTTTCACTGGGTTATATATGGGAATATAAATGTAAATATCTGGTACATGTATTTTTGGCTGCGATACGTTGATTTTCGCGTTGTTGAATAGTTGCCATGGAGTTCATAGAGTTTGATTCATTTCAAGAGGATGAAATTCCTCAGCCACAACCGGCATTGTCGATTCCCATCCCTGCTAATATCGAGAATCTTAGTAAACGAATCCCCAATTTGAACAACTTCAAAACGCTTCTTAATTTGGATGAGAAGCCTGTTCCTGAATCAAATGATGTTGACGAAAACTCTGAAAAATATGCAAAACTATCGCTAGATCTCTTGAAGGATAAAGATGAAGCAGGGGATTTAACCAATACTTCCAACTACAACCTATCCAATAAATTATCAAAAGTTTTGAATAACAATATTAATGATAAATTGGTGAATGAAATCTTCAACTTAGACTTGGATGAGTATGAATTGATTGACTCGAACTTAAAAGGGTCGTGGGCTAGGAAGAAGTTGAGGAGTAAGATCGAATCCAATTTGATTGCAAACCAAGCGGTGTTCTTAAGAGAGTATAGCCCCATGATCAAACAGTTCAAACAAATCGGAGACAGGCTAGAGAAATTGAATGAGTTGCACGATATAAATAGTGTTAGGATCACCGAAATTTTCAAAGACTTGAATCAGTTTAACAAGGAATTCAAAGCTCTTAGCGAAGAAAAATCGTTGGTGAATCTAAAGAAGCATCTATTGATAAACTTTAAGAATAAGTTTCTTTTAAACGAGTTCGAGGAGTTCACCATCAGCAACAATGAAATCAATGATGATTTTTTCAACACCTTATTGAAATTAGATAGGATCAACGAAACTTCATCTATCTTATTGTCAATTGAGAATTCTAATTTAGGTATTAGTATCATGAAGAAGACATCTCAATTGATTGATAAGTCCAACGACACATTGGCTCACTTTATAAAAAGATCCTTAATTTACCCGATATGGATCAACTCGGGTGACAAGTTAGCCATTTTTCACAACAGTGTCAAAGTCCTCAAAACAAGAAACCCAAAGTCATTTAACCAAGTGTTGCAAGACTTCTCTAATGACAGGTCGAAGTCTTTGATTGAAGATTTCACCAAGCAATTGGACACATTGAATGCACATGACCCTCCTAGATTTATAGGTGACCTATTAGCATATGTTCATTCGATGGTAATCAATGAAATAGAGCTCATGAATTCCATTTTCAAAATATCCAACGATGAGCTTAGCAAGAATTCTATTCTTACTAAAGATGATGTACCAGTATTTGAGGACAGTATTGATTTCTTATTGGACAAGATTTTTGAAAAGTTATCCAAAACGATCAAGTCTAGGTTTGAACAATTGATATCACTTGAGTTGAAATTAAAGGTTGTTTACTCTATTTTCAATTTGTTTGATCTTTACAATCTTATGTTTCAAAAGAACTTCAGTGATTCCAATTCGTTGGTAAAAGTCATACGGGAAATGATTGAATTCACTCAAACCAGGTTGGTGGACTTGTTGAGTGATAATTTGAGGTCTATCAGAGCGAGTAACGTGGCTCAGTTAGACTTGAATTCTGACTTACAAGCCCCTGAATGGATGATTGATTTCTATGGGGATATTTTGCCCATTGTTGAACAATCCAGGGCCACATTTGACTCCGTGTTTAATCTAAACGAAGACGAGACCTCAAAATTCATGCACATGGTTATCAATGAACCCATTGAAATCCTTGAACAGCATTGTAAGAAGAAGGATTTTACTGCAATAGAAAAGTGTATCATCAAGATCAATTTCGTTGATATTGTTTTGTCAAAGGTGCTTCCAATAAGTTTATTTAATGATAAAGTGATTGAGTTGAATGATCTACTTGAAAGCTTGAAACAGGAAGTTACCAGGTTACAATATGATCTTGTTCTTACTAACTGTAAGCTATATGACTTCCAAAACATAATCAATATGATTTTACCGTTTGATGATACATTTTTTGACGTATCGATCTACGAACCAATCAAGGAAAACAAGCTATTTAATGTCGAGAATATAAAGAGTGCCAATACAGCATTATCGGAATACCTTCCAAATGCACTTCTTGATATCCAAAACAGCTTATTAAAACTCAATAACCCGCTTATATCCAATGACATAATAGATGAGTGCTGTATAACATTCATCAAGTTCTGTTTGAAATTCTGTCTCATAACAGAAGAGTACTTATCCATCAAATTAGTTTGGTCTGATATCGAGCTTGCAACTTTACTCGGGGTTGAAAGCTCATACTCCAAAGAGAAACAACACATAAATTTAGATCTTTAAATTCCTAGCATAATATACATTAATAAATAGTTCATATCAAGCACGAGCTGGTTGCTTACCTCTACCATAGCCGTCCAATGCGTAATAATCCATAGGATAAAATGAATCCCATTTCTTATCGGCTTCTATCATCACCATGGCTTCATAAGGTGTCAACAATGGTTTGTTGAAAGCATATCCCCAGTCAATAGATAACCGAGGGCATGCTACTTGTACAAATGCATCTATATCATTGAACATGGCAAGCTTTTGAGGAAAAATCTCGCTTAATATGATTCTTACCACTTTATATCCTTTGGCTACGAGTTTGCTTTCAAGGTTCCCTACCGTTATTGGATTACCTTGTCTTCCTAATCCCCCAAGAATTAACCCTATGGTCTTTGCCCCAATAGCGGTGGAAATGGCTTGTTCTCTCACTTGGACCATTTGTTCCTGGTCGTAATATTCTCTTGTGAATTTTCTAGAATATGGGTCATAGCGATAGGCAGGGATGTCTGGGTTATGGATCATAGAACTTTCAAGATGGAATCTTCCGTCCCCCACGTAAACAGTTCCTTGAATGAAGTCTTTATCCAATCTCTGAGAAGTACATCCTAATACTTCACCTTTAGATAAAGGCTTTAACTGTGGGGGGATCAAATAGAGAGGATGCTCTTCGTCATGCTCAAGTTTAGCTTTGACGCTGTGAATGGTTGGGTTAAATTGGATAGTACCAAACACTGCCAAGTTTGTCTTTTCTGGGAAGTTAAGTTTCAAGGTGTTCATTAAATGGTTTTCATCAATATTAATGGTGACAAAAATGTATAGCACCTTGATAGATGTGACATCAACAGGTACAAGACATGAATGGGCATAGTGGACGATGAAGTCACAATCAAGGGCCTTGGCGGTATAGTCATCAATACAACAAGCTCCATAAGTGACATCACCCATGACTATAGTTTCCACTTCACAGAATTGTTCTAGTATATCTGACACAATTAAAGAATAGATCAAAAGACCTTCAGGCATTTGAAGGGCCACACGCTTGGCGCCATGTTTCTTTATATTCCATACTGTTTTGTGGATTTCAAAATTGTAGTTTGAAGGTAGCAATTTGATGGCAGCATTTAAGTCTTCATTATTCAAGATATCTTCAGGGATTTGATTCATGACCCTACTTATGACTTTGGAGCGATTAGTTCTGACCAACGACTTCCCGTCGCCGGACTTTCTCCCTACAAACCGCCTCTTGGGTTCTTTGATGGGTACAGTGCTGGGCTGTATCAGTTCATGTGTGGATTCTACCATATTAAAGGTGAAGTTTTATCTCATCGCGAATTTCTTATTGATAATAAATTTAGATGTTAACACCCTTTTTCACTATTAACCAGGATGAAGAGTTCATCTTCATTGATGTCAAGATAAGCAGCGTACGATTCAATGCCAAGACGATTGAAATGAGTGTGGACAATCAGCTCTTCATTTTCTCCCTACCACCGTATTATTTGCGATTGAGACTTCCTCACAACTGCATAGATGATGAGAGATCTCATGCCGAATTTGATGCTAAATCGGATTGCGTGAAGATACGTATTCCCAAGGAGATCAAAGGCCAGAACTTCCCGGATTTGGATCTCACGGCTAAGCTCTTGGCCCGTACTAATGAAATAGTGCAGCCAAATACTACCACATCCAAACCATTAATTGAAGAAATGGATGTTGACAACACCATTAAAAGCACGTTGGAGGATGGAGAAAAGCACGATTGGGAAATGAAGCAGGAAGAAAGGCAGGAGATTGTCACCACCAATAAGTATGGGTTCAATAACCAACACTCTGAAATCATTGGTGTTTCAATAGCTAACGGTAATGATATAAATGAATTGGCTAATCCAGAAGACACTCCTGAAGCAGGAAGAATCATGGAGCGTTTGATTAAAGAAAACATCAAATTCGATCCCGAGTATTTGGCTGCAGATTATATGATGTCACAAGTCACTGAAGAAGATGAAAAGGACTTTAAGTCTCTTTTGGAATGGAAGAATCCAGTAACAACCAAGTTTTTAAAATGGTATAAGGCACAACAGCTGTTACCACAGGAGCAGCAGGAGCAGTTGATGTCTGTGGAGTTTACCACTGAAGAACAAAAGAGAATGCTTGATCTTCCAAAGAAAACGTATTTGGTTTCTGACCAACACAAGGCGGATTTATACCTATTAATTGTATCATTATTATTTGCATATCACTTCGATTTACGTGAAACGGAGGGTGATCATAATGTTGAAAGTGCTTGGACGGTAGGAAGACTTGTGCCCCAATTTGCATGTTTGGATTCACGAATAGCCATTTCAGATGATGTCAATACCGACACCTCATTGAGAGCTACAGTAATTACAGCCATCAGAAGATCGCTTTGCTACCCTCTTCATAGGCATTATGATTTATCTATGAAAGTATGGGATGATGTATATTATAATTTAAGGGGAGGTAAGAGGCTTGTTATCAAAAGTATACTTGATTTGAAGGAGCTTTTCAGGTTTCATGATGTGTACCATGTTTATGATCATATTTGGTTGAAGGATCTCACCTCGTGGATTATAAGTGATCTGGTATCGGAGATGTCGTTGAGATACTTAGCACACGATCTCAAACGAGAGGTCGAAAAGATAGATAAATCCACCATCACGTTTGAGAAAGCTGATGTGGATTATCAAGAACCAGATAGTGATGATGAAGATGACACAAACGACGGAAATGAAGAGGAATTGGTCACCTTGAGTGTACTAGAAATAGAGGCGATGGCAAGAGATATATAATGACGCATACATTCCTAATTATATATTCCCACTAATCCTAATCTATAAACAATTGTTTGTCTCCTCCTTACTGTTCCTTATTGTTATCTATGATTTATCTCTGTCCTCCATAGAGACATCTCTCTCTGCTTCGTCCTCTCCTTCTCCCTCGGTTTCCTCGTGATAAGCCCCCACCGCTCTGTGTTCTATTATTGGGTGTCCCAAGTCAACTGACATGTTATCAGCATTTGACTTGTGCCTTTTATGGCGTTGCTCGGAAAGGTTATAGGATGGTTTGGATTCGCCAGGATATTCAGGTTTCCAATGTTGGAATTGAATCACATGTTGAAAGGATGTCATGGACTCTTGTGTTGGTGGTTGCAACAGTTTTGACAGCTTCTGTAAGGGCTGTGCAGGTGTTGGTTTCACTTGCATCATAGAAGCACCTAAAGGTGAAGCACCTTTACCAGAAGATGTTGATGCAACGGATCTTGACCTACTATGTGTTCTTATGGGCAGTCGCTGCTGAGATGTCGGCAGTTTATTCTGTGATAAAGGCAGAATTACTTGGTTTTGTGGTGTTTGTAAAGTCGGCTGTAGGTAGGGTGGTTGGGTATAAGGCTTTTGCTGATTTGCAGTCATATGGGTATCAATCTTACTTAAATCTATGTTTGGGTTCTTGAACCGGCTCGACTCTACCGGCATAGATATATGACGCTGGTGATGGAAAGGCACGGGAGGTTTCCTTCCGGGGGGAAACCTGTAACTTATAGTGGGAGAAGTCAAAGATGCAACTGCTTGAGCCCCCATCTTTGCCGGTGATAAGGGCCGACGGCCTGATGATGATGGTGGTAATGATGATGGCGGTAATGATGAAGGTGTGGCGCCCATGTAGGCAACAGAAGGAGCGTTTGAAGGTCCTAATTTCGGAGTTGAACCAGTGGATCCGGTTCCTGAATTGGAGCCAGCCCCAAAACGATAATTTACAGGTAAAGAAGCGAAATCCAGACTATTAGACCTGCTATGAGTATAGCCATAATGCAGAGTTCCCGGCAGGCGATCGGCTGGTCCTTGAGGTAGCGGGATACCTGTTTGAGGGAGTGACGTCTGAGAAGGTTGTGGAGCTGAATCGGCCTCATATGGTGTTACACACATTTTAGAAATCATATAACTAGGTAAATTGGCGTTCAATGCGGTGGTTAAAATGCTATAGTTTTTGGCAGCGATATCCAACTTGATTTGCTCTTGCTTTGTTCTTTCTTGTTCGATTTTTAGTCTGACGATTTCCATCAAGTCCCGTTCCGAAAGTGGGAACTTGTTTGCATCTTCACCTAAGACATTTAGGATTCCAGACTTTTCAAGTAAAATTACATCAGCTCTCGAGAAAGTTGAGGTATTTACACCTGTCGAATTGGGGTGTGTACTCAGGTGGTTGGGGATCAGGGACGGGGTTTGGTGGTTAGGTTGTGGAGTTTGTTGGTCCAGATTTGGATGTTCAGGAGAAGCTCGCTGTTCATTGCTATTTGATAGGGCGGGATTTTGATTTGAAGCAGCAGACGCGGGAGTTTCAGGCGCCTGGAATTTGTCAATGAGTGAATGGACACTCATAGAACTAGATGACATTTCCAAAAGCCATGAAAAGTCCCTTGAATACACTAATTAACAGGGTTGGCCAAGTTCAAAGATTAGATGAAATCCTATTAAGTGCGAATAAGAAAAATAGAGATGAGAGGCACAAGTTTTTTTAAGGGTCTTGACGTGAGTCCAGCCCCCTTCGAAGACGCGGTTGGAGGTGGAATTAAAGCCCGAGACGAGAGGATAGGGATACATGTTAATAGCGGTGGGAGTTCGACGAAATAAAGTGGGTGCCACAACAGCTTGAAAGGTGTATTGGGAGCGTGTAAATATAGCTACTCAAAACAGATAAACTTCTGTGTTCTTTTAATTGTTTGGCGTTAGAGCCACGCAGTTTTTTATTTTTTGCAGTCAATAATGCGGGCATCGTGTATACAATAAAATGATAACGTAGAAGAGGTGATTGATATTGGGGTGAGTTCACTTGCATGAAGTTGATAAAATTGGGTGGTATAAGATTGGACCACATGAAAGCCTTGCATAATATTGAATAAGCTTTACAAGTGAGAGCCTTTTTAAGCTTTTGCATTAGCTAGCTTAACAGGGGTGGGGGTTGGAAATTAAACATTAAAATTCCAACCATCAAAACTCCTCCACTTTGAAAATGACTTTGCCATCATGCTTGCGTAGGTTATGGATACTTTGTTTGAAGTTGTTTCTCCAGTCCACGTAATCATCTATTTTGAACTTGAGCTCTTGTTTTAACAATTGGTTGAGTCCTTCGATGAGCCATTCTCTTTTGGTGACGAGGTTGATTTCGTCGTAGTAGTTGTATTTGATGAGCGAGTTGGCTATTCCCAGAGCCCATTTTTGCAGCCAGGGGTTGAATACAGACTGCTCGGACGACTGAGTAGAATAATCAATAAGCTTGTCAATGCTATCGCTAGGCTCTTTAAGATAGTAGTTGCAAAACGACACAAACCCAGACTTTTTCAGCTTGGGTTTCAAGATTTTTATGAAAAATTGCTCTTTGACATTTGCATTAAGAAGCGTAGATAACTTGGTGGATTCGTCGAGATTATCCACCACTGGGAAGTTGAGGAAATCAAGTTTCTTGTACCGTATGCTTGTTTTCTGAAGAACATGGGACCCAATTATATCAATGATTAAATCAAACTTATAGTTATCGATATTGGACAGAGTGACTTTTTCTTTGCAGTTCTTCAACATTGCCTCAAGCACATCGATTGCCATTAGATCCGGCTTTTTGTAGTTGATAGGAGTTTTCTCGCCAGGTAGCACGATTTCTTCGTTCTGTAAATCAAACGAGACCACTTCAAAGTTCTTTTCGCCTGTCGTCTTCAAGTTTCTTTTGAGATATGACACCAATCTCTTGGTCTCCTTAATCTCATTATCCTTCACTATCAATACCACATTAAGTCTCTCAAATGCATAAATCGATGAAACCAAAATTTGAACAATAGTTGCAGCTAAATTGGTATTCCCTCCGTTGATAAGGATATTTGGATACTCAAGTTCATACAAGTGTTGGAGAGCTTGTTTGGCTTTGAAGTACAATACCGGAACACTTGCGGCCTTCGCCAATGGTGGCATTTCGTCTTCTACGCTGAACTGGGTGGTCTTTTTCTTCGGGGGGACAGGAGGAGTGGCATCGTTCAATGCTTCATTTGAACTATCGGAATCGCTGTCACTGGAATCGGACAGTAACATGTCCTTGCTTGTGTCCAAAATGGGGTCCACCGAGGCGAGTTTTTCGATGGTCAAGTCATCGAGTTTAACAAGAAAGTCCTTCGAAGGGTTCAACAAAAGGGTACTTGACAATGCACCTTTACGGCCACTGGCACTGACACACCCCAAAACATAGTCTCCCTTGGCCAAGTCGGCCTTTGCTGTAGCGCCAATATCTATCACTACTCCCACAAATTCGTAGCCCAAACCGACCTTCACATCACTCAAGTTATAATAATACTTGTTCAACTTGCTGATATCAAAAGAATTCAATCCCGCATATTTGATACTCACCAACACATTATGGGAGGGAATAGGGAGATAAATCACTGGGTAGTTGAAGTTCACTTCTGTATCTTTGTTGATCACCGAAATGTCTTTAACATGGACTAATTTCAAGTCCCCTAAAATCTTTGAGTTCTTCGATTTGTGCTTTTCTACCGGAGTTGAAGGAAGTGGTTTGGGAGCAGCCGTTTTGTGTTTTTCCAAATACAGAAACTCAGGGGGTATTTTATGGAACGAGCTTGCCCTCTTCTTTTCTTCCTCTTTCCGTTTCAAGTTATTGTGATGCTCTTTCAAGTCTTGCTCAGGTAAAGGGGCAAATCCCACAGACTTTCTTTTTGGTTTAGCCAGAGTGGTGTCGGTTGGCTGTGGGGGTTCCGATGTAACCGGAGTCACCACCTGCTCTGCGCCTGAATCGAGTGGATCAATTGCAACTTTATCCATATTTGCAATCAGTTAATTATCGCGGAGTCCAGGAAGTATATTTGTGTTGTAGGCCGCGAAAACAATAGATGATCTAAAGGTTGATGTGGGTTACAGCAGTTATAAGCTATGTGTTTTCCTTATTGCTAAGTATATGGGGCATAAGGCACTACATCAATGTGTTTAAGCAGTCGCCTCTTTTCCTGGTGCCAATTGTATTGGCAGTGTTCATTCCCATATCGATTATCTTTCTTGTGCCCATTGACTACGTTCAACATAACTCAGAAACCGAAGCTCAATGGTTTAAATTACCTGACAGAGTGATTTTATACTTGTGGAAGTCGAAGTATTGGACGACTTTTCTCCTTACTTGGTTGATATTGCCCACCCTACAAGAGTATTATGCATCTGGACAATATAGACCATATAATCGGGTTATTGAGGCATTAAAGAAGAATTTGAAGTTCCAATTGATAATCATTGCCGTCGCAATAGCAGCAATGATATATTTGACTTTGGAAGTTGGCCTCAGCTTTGTACATTTGAAACTGATGATTATTGCTTTATCTCATATCTATGCGTTGGTGTTAGCCTTATGGCTTATGGCGCATGGTCTTATAAATATCCCAAGAAACAGGTGGACTTTCGGAAGCTTGGTGGGTCACTTGAACTTCTATTACTTGAAGGTTCCCAAATTAATTGACGATTTAGAAGACTGTAAAATTGCCTTTAAGGAGGAAATCTTACAAGTACTTGTATTGCAAAAAACTTTCACGAGAGATCTTGATGTGCCTGTGATTTATAGGGATTGGATATTGGACTTATATAACAAAATCCCAGGCGACTTAAAAGAGTTGATGGAATTGCAATTCTTAGACGAGGCCCCGGCTATTTCCAGGAACCAATTGAACGATGTGTTTTTGACTAAACTTACGTCCAAATTCAATTCAAATCTCTATAAGTTGGCGGCTTATGAATCGGCTTTTAATAACCTTTTTTCAAGAATTATATTGCTTGAAGATGTACTGAACTCATCTAGTGAAAACCCCCAATTTCGTATGGAGAGTGCCAGGTCCTTCCTTTCTCCTAAACCAAGGTATATTTACTACAACTACATCAATCCTATATTGAATCGTGCAATAGGTATATTCCTTTTTGTGGCAGCTTTCATAGTGATAGAATCAGAATTGTTCCATTCGACCAAATTGTCACTTGTCAATCTCATATTTACACGTATCAACCACCCAACGGTTCAAATCATCATTTCATGTTTGATCTTTTCTCTAATGTTGATCTGCTCCATGAACTCCTTAACTCAATTGAAGATCTTTAACATGTACCATTTAGTGCCCCATAGATCTGACCCTGTATCGGCATGTTTCTATGCCATGTATATTGCCAGATTGACTATTCCATTATCCTATAACTTTGTTACATTATTTGTGTCTCGAAAATCGGTATTTGAGGACTGGTTTGGGAAATCCATTCACCTTACTGGTTTATTCAACTTGATGAATAACTGGATCCCAAGACTTATTGTATTGCCGATTATATTGACTGTATTCAATGTTTACGATAGGCTCAAAAGGAGGATAGGTTTGGCTTCTGATTTATATGATACGTTTGGTTTTGATGATTTGGAAAGTGGGGGTACAGATACCCTGGGTCATAAGCGTAAAGATATGATTATTGTTGAAGCCAAGCGGATCATTGCAAGAGAGTATAACAAGAGGCAAACCCAAACCACTAACTCAAGTACATTAAGGCCATTTAATCTTCAGCAAGCTGCAGATTTGAACTATGATAATAACAGAAGAATATTTGAGGACAGTCTTTCAAACCGAATTGATGGTGAAGATTTCGATAACGTATTGGAACCACCCCGCCAGTCGATATGGAATAAACTCGGTAATCAGTTCACCAGTTTTCGGGATCAACTAAATACACGGTTTTCCCGTGATATCAGTTCTGAAGGATACAGGGATGAGCCCCTTGACAATGTCAGTATAAACAACTTCGACTATGATGATGACGCCGATAGTACGATGGTACTTTAATACATAGAATATATTTATATCCACCTAGTAATTCCCCCCGCATTAAGTTTTGCACCCAAATACCAAACATCGCGCCCGGTGATAATCGGCCGGCAATATAAATTCGAAACTTAAATGAGATAAATGAAAACAGCTACCAATTCAATGAAACCATTCATAACATTACGGGGGCTTTCCAGTAGTGTCTCATTCACCCCGATGAACCCCGTAGGGCACCCAAGAACTCCGATCAAATCAGGAAAGTTACGAATCCCTTTACTCAAGAGTCCCACGCACTTCGGTCACTTTTCATCAAGAGTCAACAGAATGTACAATGAAGATAATTATAGCGCCAACGTGTTAGAAATCAATGGCCAGACGGTATTCAACTTCAATATCTTTGATGGGCACGGCGGCGATGAGTGTTCGAATTTTCTTCTGGACAATTTGAGTAAAGAGATAGAGAACGCTAATGAGATGATATTGGATCAACAATTGAGAGATGAACTAATCAAGAAGTACTGGAAGAATATCGGCGGGTACTGGAGAAGATGGTACAAGTATAGGAAGGATAATTTCGTTAAGATGGTCAATTCTAACAAGCAATTACTGTTAAATAATATAGAAGTCCATGATGATTTAAGTGCCAGACTCCCGCTTAGTTTCTTGAATTGTGACTACAACTTTTTTGAAACTAATAATAAGAGTGGCTCAACCTGTACGAGTGCATTGATCCAAACATTATATACTGATGAAACCACCTTCAAGCCTGTTTTTGAAGACTATTATTTTAACAGAAAGACTATAAGTAAATTAACCATAGCACATGTGGGAGATACAAAGGCCATTTTAGTGGATAAGTTTGGCAGTGCCCATGCATTAACGCAAGACCATCATCCATCTAATCCAATTGAAGCATCGAGGTTAAGAAAATACGCTGCCAATTTCTTTATGACCGACTCGTTTGGGGAAGAAAGGTTTATCTCTCTTGCCAATACCAGAGCTTTTGGAGACATAGACTTCAAACAAATGGGTGTCACTGCAGAGCCAGACATCACCCAGATTATAATCGGGGACTACGAAAAGATACACAAGAAATTAACTCCCCAAGAGATCCGAGAGAGTACCATAGGAGGTATTGGAGGAGATGAAAGTTTCTTGATATTATGTAGTGATGGGGTGAGTAATGAAATAACAAACCAGGAAGCAGCAGACATTGTCATGAACACGTTCAACATGAGGGGCCATAAGACGGCTACTCCACAAACTTGTGCAGAAGAAGTGATCAAGTTTATTGAGTATATAGGGGGTGATGATAATGCTACTTGTCTTGTTATCAGATTAAATGGGTGGGGTGGATGGCCTGTTAAAGATCGTACGGGGCAACTTAGACAGCAGCGTATGGAAGATTCATTCCGCAGAGGAGATGATCGGGGATGAATGGTATATAAGATATTAATAATATAAAGGTCATAGGATTAACAATGTTGATGTAGTTTTAAAATGTTAATGATATATTATGATATTTACATGAGTTTATTGTACAAAGTGGTAATGACCTCTGGGTGATGCTTGAGATGACTAATTCTTGGAGTATTTATAGTTGAATCTCTTTCTGGTGGCGACAAACTCACCCAACTTGCTTCCTACCATATCTTCACTAATTTCAATTGGAACATATTCTTTACCATTATGGACTTGGAATTTCAAACCGACAAACAGGGGTAATACAGTACAACTTCTTGCGTTTGTTCTGATCGGAGCACCTGTTTCTAAGGCCTTGGCTATGGGTAACGGAACAACACTAGGGCCTTTCCATGCAGATCTACCTCTAAGTAATGCTATACCAGGTCTCATAATTAAATACTGTTGAAAATTTTTAAACTCCAGTTTCGCGACCTTTGTATCAATTGAGTTACTGCAAAATCTTTATCATGTTCGCTCAGAGATTTGATCCCAGTGCATTTGAGACACCTGATAGGAAACGTAGGCTAAGTGACTCCGATTCGGAGGCAAGTGGTGATGAGTCTTCAACGAGCAGTGAGTCGGCAAAAGATGTACCGATTGAGCACTCTGATGATCGTGAAAGTGATGAGATGAGCGATGGATCGAGTGATAGCGACAGCGAGAATACGTCAAATTCAGACGAAGACAGCGAGGACAGCAGTACAGATGAAGAACGTGAAGAAGAATCACCTAAAGAGAATGGGATTCGTCTGGAACAAAAGAAAACCGAAAGCACCCATTCAGATATGGAGGTCGATGTGGATGAAGATTATGTGTCTAAGCATCTGGCAGTATTTAACAAGTTCAAGAAATCGATTACCGATAGACCCGAAATTGAAGACACCAACGAGGAAACTGAAGAGATGCAAAATATAGAACCAATGCCTCAACCTGAATTACCAAGAGATGAAAGATTAAAGATAACACACTCGAATCATTTAGATTGGCTTGCAAAGCCACTTTATTCCAGCCCAGATAAAACTAAACCGTTTGAAGATTTCAATTTATCCGACACTATGTTGAAGAACCTAAAAGATTCTGGCTATAAAAGTGCATTTTCAGTCCAAATAACAGTCTTGGAGATGATGTTGAGGGATATAAAGGAGAATATTTTGAAACCAGACTCGAATGGTGATATACTTGTCAATGCTAGTACTGGTTCGGGTAAGACATTGGCATACCTGATTCCTTTAATAGAAGCATTGGCTGGAAGAACCGTTCCTCGTGTACGAGCCATTATTATTGTCCCTACCAAGCCATTGATTAACCAAGTTAAACAAACATTATTGAGCCTTTCCAAAGGAACAAATCTCTTCGTGATGAACTTGAGATCAGATATATCCATAAAGGAAGAAGGCACGAAGCTATCACAAAACCCTCCCGACATACTTGTTTCAACTCCAGGGAGATTAGTTGAGCATGTGAGCAGTGGTACAATTGACTTGAAAAGTTTAAGGTATTTGATTATAGATGAAGCTGATCGATTATTGAACCAATCATTCCAGAACTGGAGTAATATCTTGATCAGTAAGCTTGAGTCTGTTCAAAGGGCATCCACAGATCTGTGGTCTCTCAGGGTACAGAAACTTATCTTCTCGGCCACTTTAACTACAGACGCAGGTAAGTTATCGTTACTTCACTTCTATAGGCCAAGATTGATCATCATCAACGACCAGGAGAAACTTGTTAACGAGATGTTCTCTACTCCATCTACGTTGAAAGAGTATGTCGTAAAACATGGTAGCAGTAAGACTTCTATGAAGCCATTGTTACTATCGAAATTCTTACTATTGAATAAGAAAACGAATCATGTTTTGGTATTCACCAAATCCAATGAATCTTCGATCAGATTGAGTAAGTTGATATCCATCATTATGAGGCGGCTTGGTGCTGGGCTCAATGTTGAGTTCCTCAACTCCACCAACAATTCTACCCAACAGAGAAAGAAGGTATTGAAGGGATTTGAAACTGGAGATATTAGTATATTGGTGGTCACAGACTTGATTGCAAGAGGAATAGATGTCTTGTCCATCACAGACGTGATCAATTACGATATGCCTATTTCCTCCAGAGAGTATGTGCATAGAGTTGGTAGGACTGCCAGAGCTAACAACAATGGTAATGCCTATAGTTTTGTATTTGGTAAAGGGGAGCACAGATGGTTCAATAAGTTAATGAGAGATGTGAGTAGGAATAGCGAAGTCGAAACTGTGGAGCAAGAGCTTTTACAGGATGGTGATTCAGATTGTTATCAACAATCGTTATCTGAATTACAAGATAGCATGAAGAGTTGAGTAATACATAGATTAATAATACACTGCATAATGATATTTTGTGAAAGTCACTAATCGTTAAAATAAGTTTGAAATAATTTTTAAACTGTCAGGCAAGCCTCGGCTTACAAACTATCATACTATAGAGAACAAACTGCCACCTTTTCGAAAGCAAGACATTTAACATGGTGTTAAATATATATTACGGTGGCTGCAACTTTCCTATCAATTTGCAGCTGTCGCGCAGATTATTCAAGCCATCTCTCAAACATGAGTGACTTGGAATCCTTAGGAGTTAAAATAGTCGACCAAGATGATTTAGAGACGTCCATAACCAAGAAAGCCAATGAAGCGTTGATCAGCAAAGACCGTGAATTGGAAGAAAAGCGGTTGCAGAAATCCACAGCTGACTTTGAGAAGGTACAGAAGAAAATCAGTATTTTAGAGAAGAGGTTAAACGATCCACGTACTAAGATATCACAGAGAAAGCAAATACGTGAAGAAATTGAATGGTTTGGAGAGAATGAGTTGAAACCTTTGGCAGAAGACTTGAAGGACATCAAATCCAGGTTGGAAGATAGCTCCAAGCAACTAGAAAAGATTGAGACTAATAAGGTGAATGAGCTTAATAATGATCAATTACCAGACGAGTCTGAACGTGATTATTTGATAAGAATAGGTAAGATCACAGCATTTGGTAACCAAACAGCATTTGAAGATGACCAGGAGCAGAAGAGCCATGTCAACTTGAGACAACCTGGATTCCTTGGTTTTGAACCAAAGCCAAAGGCAAGTTCCCACCATCAGCTGGCAGTCCTAACAGACGAAGATGTCGTGAAAGTGGAAGACGATGATCCAGAAGATGAATACGTGGAAGGTTCGGATAAAGAAGTGGATGATGAGGATTTCACATATGATGAGCCAATAGCTATTAACAAGGAAGAAATAGAAGACATCGAAGATCCAAATGACCAGATCAAAGAGGAAAAGAACATCGACGATGGAGAGAAGCGAGTTTATGCTAACCGGCTTAAGAACTGGGTGAGGCGTAGAAGCCAGTTACGTGAAGTGGACGATGATCTAGATGTAGAAGAACAGTTTAAGCCACATCCTACGATAGCTGATTCCAAGTTGGACGATATCTTCAAGCTACCTGGTGATATACATCCGTCTTTATTTGATTACCAGAAGACATGTGTCCAGTGGCTATGGGAATTATATAATCAGAAGACGGGGGGTATTATCGGGGACGAGATGGGATTGGGTAAAACAATCCAAGTGATCAGTTTCATTGCCGGTCTTCATTACTCCAAGCTATTAGACAAACCAGTATTGATTGTGGTACCGGCCACTGTATTGAATCAATGGGTGAATGAATTTCACAAGTGGTGGCCCCCTTTGAGGTGTGTGATTTTGCACAGCATCGGCAGTGGGATGGGTAAAAAAATCGATGAAACCAAAATCGAAGAGTTCTTGCAGAATGAAGACGCCGATAACCAAGACAAGAGTAAATTCAGGGGCTTGACCAATCAAATCAATGCCCAGGAAGTGGTGGATTCAGTGATGGAAACTGGACATGTTTTGATCACCACATATGTTGGGTTACGGATTTACTCAAAACAACTATTGAACAGGAGCTGGGGATATTGTATACTAGATGAAGGCCATAAGATCAGAAATCCCAACCTGGAGATATCCTTATTGTGTAAGAGAATCAAAACCTATAACCGTATCATCTTGAGTGGAACTCCAATTCAGAACAATTTGATCGAATTATGGTCGTTGTTTGATTTCATATTCCCGGGAAGATTAGGGACCTTGCCGATATTCGAGCAGCAGTTTGCAATTCCAATTAATATGGGAGGATACTCCAATGCATCGAACCTACAGGTTCAAACAAGTTACAAATGTGCTACTATTCTTAGAGACCTCATATCTCCATATCTTTTAAGGAGATTGAAACACGATGTGGCAAAGGACTTACCCAAGAAACAAGAAATGGTGTTGTTTGTGAAGTTGACCAAGTATCAACAAGCAATGTATGAGAGCTTTTTAGAAAGTGAAGACTTGAATGCTATTGTCAAAGGCAAAAGAAACATGCTTATGGGGGTGGACGTTCTACGGAAGATTTGTAATCATCCCGATTTAGTCAATAGGGACAAAAAGAGTCCTGACTATGGGAATAGTAAACGGTCCGGGAAGTTGGAGGTGACAAAGAAGCTCGTTCAGCTTTGGGCATTGAATAAGCATAAGATATTAATCTTCTGTCAAACTCGACAAATGCTTGATATTCTAGAGGCATTCCTCAAAAGGCTCTCAAAGATTGACGAAAATAATGAAGATACAGGGGAACCTTTCGACTATTTGAGAATGGATGGAACCACTCCTATCTCCAAAAGACAATATCTCGTTGATTTGTTCAACAATGAACCCAGCATCACTGTATTTTTGTTGACGACAAAAGTAGGAGGACTCGGGATAAATCTCACCGGAGCCGATCGAATAATCATATATGATCCGGACTGGAATCCGTCCACAGATATGCAGGCTCGGGAGCGGGCGTGGAGATTGGGACAGAAGAAGGACATAGTGATCTATCGTTTGATGATCACTGGGTCCATTGAAGAGAAGATTTATCATCGTCAGATATTCAAGACATTTTTAACCAACAAGATTCTTAAAGACCCCAAGCAACGGAAGTTCTTTAAAATGAACGATTTGTATGATTTGTTCACATTAGGGGATCAAGATGATGGTGGGACAACCGAAACCAGTCGAGCTTTCACGGCCGACTCCGAAGTTGGTAAGAAAAGACAGATTCCACATAAACTCCCGGTTCAGCACAAGAACGACGACGATTTAACCGAAGTTGCCAGTATCATGGGAGTGAGTAAGATGAATGTGTTTGAGGAAGAGGATAAGAAGAACGACGAGGAGCAAATCATGGAAGGGATATTCCAGAACTCAAATGTCCACAGCAGACTTCAGCATGATGAAGTCATTGAAAACAAGAATAATCAAGGGGTACAAAAGGAGGTGAATAAAATCGTGGAAAAAAGTTTGAAGATGTTAAATGAATCAAGAAAACAGACCAGAAGAAATAAGATAGGAGTGCCAACCTGGACAGGTAAATTTGGCCGGGCTGGTAGGGGTGAGGTGAACACCAAACAAGCTAGGATCGGGGTGAAGCGATCACCTATTGAGGATGTCGAAGATGACGAAACATCGCTCAACTCCAAGAACATTTTGACCCAAATCAAGAAGAGGGCTAAAGCCGACGTGAAATCCCAACAAACTGCCCAATCTTCTGATCTCTTACAAGACATATTGCGATTATTCGAAACCCAGCCGAAGATGTCCCTGAAACAGGTTTTGATCAAGCTCAAAGACAAGGTAGATGTGAAGAACCCAAAGGAAATCTTGGTGGTTAAGACGATGTTACGGGAGATATGTGAATGGAGACCACAAGCCAAAGTTTGGGAGTTAAAAGGTGATTTTCTGAAATTAGATGGATGAAGGAAACAATAAAGTGGAGGTGCAGATCAGTGCACAATAGCGTCACAGTAATGCACCTTTCCTTAAGAGGATAATGTTTATCTTTTACTCTACAGTTGACGGGATATAATTTATGTAGTTGCAAACTGAACATCGAGTGGCATATTTTTGACGGATGATCGTTTCTTAAGGTCCTACATCGTCCTATTATTTTTTCATTATTTGGTCTGAACTAATTAAACCCGTTGTTACGCCGGATTAATATTTCAAGGGCTCAACAGGTTTGTAGTCAGGATACTATCTTGTTGAATATTTAGACGCAATATACGCAAAAACTTAACTGGTGACAAAATTTCAAATTTAAAAAGTCTTCATAGTTTGTTCAAGCATAAGCGTAAAGATATGTGTGTATGCAGCTTGAGCTTAGCCATAAATCATGTTCTTGGAAACTCTATAATAACACTTGCATTGGTTAGGACCGAGATAAAACCTAATGGCCGCGAATTTTTTTAAATTTTAATTAATTTGAATATTTTTAAAATAGAAAAGGTTATTTTAACAGCATTTATACACCCTTTTTCGTGTAGTTATAGATCAAACACTAACATATGATTATTTTCCATATAAGTTACGCACTCCAAGATATAGGCTTCAACTATAGCCGAAGAAACCCAGTGCTAGGGATTCCAGAAGCCCAGCGCCGCAGAGAAACTGTCTAGTGAAGCTGCATATTCGGGCAATGCAGAAGACGCTTTGTTTGAATTTTGTTACATGAAAGAATCATGGCAACAAAAATACAGCCTATCCTTCGCTACCAGTAAAGTAACCTGAGCAATCGAATTGTACTAGTCCCTCCCGGAGTTAGAGCACCAGCAGGATGCGCAAAAATTTTAGATATGTCAATAGCATCAACAGATTTCTCAGAAAAGAGAAAGAAGCACTGACGCGGTAAATAATAAGAGGTTTTTGTTGCGAGTAAAATTATTTACTGCAAAGCGGTTAATTTGGACTGCCGTCCACGCCAATTTCACTCCTGGAAGAGAGAAAAAAGGAAAATCAGATGCCCTGCTAGCTCAGGGTTGATTAGTAGGTAACGTAAAGAGTGGTTATCAATGGTGTGACTGTAGGCGAATTTGGTATACCAAGAAATCCAATCACTCTAAGGCTTGATTAATGCCTCGTAGTTGGTCTGCAGACGTAGAAAACATGAATGCGTTAAACAATAGACACTACAAGTCAGGCCACATATTGTTAGCCTTTGCATCTGTTTAGGTATTTGTATATATGATATCTATATGCATGCCTATACCACCATTCTGATGTTGGACAAACGTTCCATGTTGTGGGCGGAGCTTGGCCAACGGTAAAACTTAACAGACCTGTCTTCGTAAAGGTGGTGGGTTGTTTGTGGCTGGCCATAATCCCGAGGTCAAGGGACCCGTCAATAGGTAAAGCGGAAATGTGGATTAAACAATATACCTATTCTGGTGAACAATGTCTTTTGGATACCATGAATGGCAAAGTTGGATGCAGTCGGAAACGCTAAGCGCAAGCTGGAGGCTTACTGTAATTCCAAACAGAGTAAACTTAAGGGTTAGTTATGCATCATAAAGGTTTCGTTTAGACTTGGGGAGGAATCCATGGAGATGGCCGGAAGTGGGTTTAGGAAGCGGTAAGTTTATGCAGCGGTGCCTTGGCACACAAGAAGGAAGTTTGATGTCCATAAGAAGAATGCTATTATGCTTTGATCTCCTTATCTATTACCCGTAGCTGTAACATTGATTATACGTGTTCAATCGAGTTGGCCATTCCATTACGATGGCATCATTTCTTGGGAGGGGACTAAAGTTAAACTTGCATCCGTTTAGTGCAGTTTAGCCAATTGAAATGGTGCATCTGTTACATGTTTATCGATTGGGACGAGTGATTTACAATCTATATTCCGTAATCTAGCGCAGAAGTGCATTACTTTTTGTGAATTAGGAATCTTTCAGAGACGTTTGTGTCCGGCTGCAAAATGTTTTCTTTTGTACAGAGAGAATTTAGGGAGGTATCAAGGATTTCACATCACACTCCCGGCCGTCTGGGGAAGCCATACTGGACTTCAATACTAAAGATGTGCAATGACTAAAACAATCCGCCGAAAAATGAATATCGCCGACGATGTTAGACGAACTTCAACTTGATGACGACATTTTATTCTCCACTAAAAAATAAAAAACAGATATTAGCTTCGGGAAAATGGACATATCCCTGAGATAAGCTCACCTTAGAATTTTTGTAAATGGGAGTGGAGGGTTCATACGCTATTGTTTGATGTAGCCGAGACCAAGTACAATAGGTGTTATTAGCCAAAATTGAACAGCTCCGTGGCCTTTAGAGCCGTGGCCCGTGTGTGAGAAGCTGGGTTCCCAATAAGGTTTTCACGCCGGTAAAATATGCGCCTTATGCGTAGAAACACAGTAGATCTGCGCAGGGGACTGACGTGGGATTTAATCGAGTCGGCGGTGCAGGGACACGCCTTATTCAAGGTATGTCTAGGTAGCTAAGGCAAAAGGTCACCTCAAAGCCGTTGAACCCACCAAGGGCCGTGACTATGAGGATGGCAAGTAAATATTGAGATCTATTTACCAACACAAAAATCTGTAACATGCGAGGCAATTGCCCTGCTTGAAACTGTGCATGCATGGGGATTTGCTAACGACAAAGAATGAGCTGTGGGTCTTCGACTAAGGATTTGGTAGGGTGCATGCAGAATCGCCAATCCTCGATGAAATTCCCGATCGTAGGCGATCTTTGCATGGATGGGAATCTGCAAAGGAAGCAAGCAGTATGCTTGGTTACGCCCTACGGTGTTCCCTTACGCGCCGTTTATGTAGGGAGAAGGCCGACCGAGAAATGGTCAATGCGGCAGCAGCATTTTTAGAGGCTGCGTCAGGCAGTCGCACCAAACGGAGCGTCGCGCGAATTGAAGCGTCGCGCAGAGAAAACCAAATCTACTCCAGATATGCCACTATCGAGGTTTAGGTTTATAGAAAAATGTCCGCTCCCCAGCATAAACACTGGCTGCACATACTGTAAGCCCGATTACAAGCAGCCCATCAAAGCAGATGCTCTTGGAGGCACGGGAGCGCGGCTCTGGAAGCATGTCCTACTTCTAAGTCATGGGTTCAACAGTATAGAAGAGGTACCACTGAACATCTTCCAGTCCGGTACAGTTGCGGCCAGGTTGAGGCAGATGACTCTTCAGCTACCGCTGCACCCCGTACTAGTAAGCTATGCGTTTCTCCGCAACAAAAAACTGGTCTACGATCCTAACAAAGTGGTGCTACACCTATACCCAGATGATATCAGAGTCGAGTTTGCCAAACCGAATTTGCGACAATTTTATAGCGAGTATTTGGTACCGAAGAATGCTGAAATTCCAGAAGTTTATAACCCGTTTAAACCAGGCGGCAGTGCAGCGGCAGCGACAAGCACACCCAGCACAGTGACTAAAGATAAGACCAGTTTATCCAATGCGGCAGGGTCACCATCAAAAGCTGATTCCTCCGTAGCGTCCGAAGCCACGAGCTCGATCCGCACCACGAAATTGCACGGGCCGTTGTACTTGATTTGTGGGCATGGTACACGGGACGACAGGTGTGGAGTAGCGGCGCCATTGATCGCAGACGAGGTCGAGAAGGTGGCGGGAGATGTAGACGTGGGATATGTCACGCATGTCGGGGGCCATGCCTACGCCGGCAATGTCATCATATACCCCGAAGGAATATGGTATGGACGCGTGGCGCCGGAGCATGTTCAAGGTCTTGTGGCAGCTTACCGCGATGGTGCGGTGGTGCGCGAGATGTTCAGAGGACATGAGATGGACGTTGGCGGCGGTAGTCCAGTTACCGCTACTTTAAGCCCTTCGCCACGCGCATAAGCAAATGCAGGAGGGAAAGTGCGTTCAACAGACACCTGGAACGGTAGGGTGCTCCGCTTGGCGACACTAGTTGTCGTATGGCACTAGGGTCCTATTTGCGTTAGGCAAATGTCAGGTGACCACACCTGAAGATAGCTTGGAGGTTGCTGGTTAATGGTGCTAGGGAAATTAGTGCTGAATGCTATTATTTTTAAAATGTCCTGGAGCATTACGAGTCACGGGCATTTAAACCGCATTGTTGGTTAAAATAATAACTTGGTTTTGGCACCATGTTGTCGTTTATCGATGAGCTGTATTTCTGGTGCTCATGAAATTTTGCATGGTAAGCGTGCTTGTTAGGGTAGAAGGATCATTAAATTAAGGTCCTACTTATATGAATTATGAGCTTAATATCTATATTTATAAATGCATTCAAACCTACAGTGTAATCAGTAACCGGACTTATTCCGTGGGCCAAACATCGCAACACCATAAATGAAGCGAGAAAAGTTCCTAGTAAAAAAAGGATACGATAGTTGTGGGCTAAGTTGTTGCTATAGCTCATCACGCATCCGCTGGAGATAGAGCTAAAACCAGATCCCGGAAATATAAATATAGACGTTCTGCGTGGTGGCCCCCGTCTTCTAGCCAGACAAATAAGCTTTAACACTGCAGCACCTGAGATTGGCGGAATGCCAGAGAAAAGTCCCAGGGCCTCACGCTCAGGTCCAAGCCTACTTTAACCATCATACAAGAAGAAACACACCGCAGGCATGCCTCATTAGGCAACGATTGCGCAATAAATGCATGGCATAGTTTGTATCTTGTTGTGAATTTGTGTGATATGCATTAAAAGTATTTTAAATAAAAAGTTTCTGATAAAAAACCTTTCAATTAATTGAAAATAACAAATTAAAAAAAAAATCCTCCCATACAATTATTATTAAATTTTATTTGTTTCATTACGGGGTGGATTTTATCACATAGAACGAAAATTTTTTTTTCATTAACTTCTCACCTTTTCTCACTGCGAAAAGGATTATAAACAACGAAAAACTAATTTTTTCTTCTTTTCATATCGTCACTACTAATCTACCTTAAAGGCATCAACCTAACCGCTTGCTAAGTTAGGCTACCCCATTCCATATATAAGCGGCCCATATTGTCACATTTATTTTTATCGTCGACACTTTAAAGCTAATATTATTCCTTTATATCACACAATCCCTCCAGCGGCTAGCCCCGATATTCTCCCTTCAAATCAAAACTTGTGAAGTTCAATCAATTTGAGTTAATTAACAGTTTCTTATCTATCTTGTCAAGAAATAACTTTAACTAATCAATATCTTCGTGAAGTTTGATCACCCCAAATCAATTGTTGGCCATATTGTATCATTTTTTTATCAAAAGGACATACATATCACTTCGGTTATATCAAATCCTATTATTCAATCAATAAGGCAATCCTCGTCCCTATAATTCGAACGTCACCTTTCGATACATAATCCTATCCAAGCTTGTTCGTCTTAAATTCTATTTAAATGTCAAGTCTCGATCCTCATCATTCAAATGTTGATGGTCCTAATCAAGGCGACCGCCTTCCCGGCCTTGGCGGCAATGGCGTCGGCGTAAATGGTCTCGTACCAAGTGGAGCTTCCCTGGCTGCTACGAATTCGTCCCTTCTGGGAATCCCTTCTTCGGCCACCTCACTTACTCAACCACACGCCAACCTGCCAAATCATGGTATGCCATCATTGAATCTCCCTCCAGGTGGTCCCCCTGGATCTAATAATAACGGCCAAAGTGGTACGCCCACCGGGTCCACTGCGAACCCCGTTAACCCCCCAGGTTCAAACGTGCCAGCTCCAGTCAATGTACCTTACGGGCAAATACCCCAACAACAATATCGGTATTATAACGACCAATACCAATATTATAATCAACAGGGAAATTACTATTACATGTACAACCAGCAACAGAATTACCCATATAGTTATTATAATTCACAACCTCAACAGGGTCGTCAACTGGTTCAACAGGGTCAACTGGGTCAACAAGCACAACAACCAGCTCCAGGCCAACCTCAACAGCCTGGTCAAAACATGCAAAACATTCAGATGCTGATGCCTCTTCAACCACAACTGGTTAATGGTTCTGGTTCAGGATCAGGCTCGGGTTCAACCTCTGGGCCTAATGCTGCTCCCACCTCTAACCCAGCAGGAACCCCAGGTTCAGCAAATGCTACTGTAAATAATCCTAACATGGGATTGAACAACCTCAATGGGGCTCCAGTACATGTTGTGACACCTGGTCAGGATCCACTTGCCGTAGGTTCCACTGTGGGTCAATATCAACCACCAGGTATTCGTCCCCGTGTCACCACTACTATGTGGGAGGACGAGAAGACCTTGTGTTATCAAGTCGATGCTAATAACGTATCTGTGGTCCGTAGAGCAGACAATAATATGATCAATGGTACCAAGCTCTTAAATGTTGCCCAAATGACAAGAGGTAGGCGAGACGGTATATTAAAACTGGAAAAAGTTCGTCATGTTGTTAAGATTGGTCTGATGCACTTGAAAGGGGTATGGATCCCTTTTGAAAGAGCATTAGCTATGGCTCAAAGAGAAGGAATTGTTGATTTGTTGTACCCGCTTTTCGTTCGTGACATCAAGCGGGTAATTCAAACCGGGATCAGTCCTTCCAAGTCTGCTGGATACTATGATGTTCAGCCCCAGGGCCAACCACAAGCACAAGCCCAAGTACAACCTCAGGCCCAGCCTGTCCAACAGCAAGCCCAACAATCCCCATTACAACAAGGCCAACCAGTGGGCCAAATGGGATATGACCAATCACAACCACCACCCCAGCAACCCCATCAACAACAGCAACAACCGCAACCACAGTCGCAACAACAGCAACAACAGCAGCCACCTTATGGCTATCAACAATACTACCCAACGGCTGCAGCCACCGGCCTGTATTATCCTTACAATGGTTATTCCTACAACAACCAGGCGTACCCTCATTACCAGTACCTGTCTAAAACAAAGGAAGAGAAAGACGAAAAGAAAGAAGTGTAGGGGTGTCTAAGAGGTTATGTATATGTCTAGTATATTCAATACCAGTATTGAATGTACTAACATTCAGCACATGATATGCCCAAGAGAAGATAAGAAGGACACTCCTTCAACTAAAAAGCATTTCAATTCCATATTCTGTATTTTTATAGATTTAAATATGTATTATTAATTTTGGCTGCAATAAAAGCTATCAGATGCAATAGGTATTTCACCATTCTGCTCTAGACCTCGACGTAGGTGAAAATATTACGTAATACAGACCAACAAGTTGCATAAATCAACAACAGTGAAAACAAAACAACCTCCTGATGATACAGCCCAGTAATGCACAATTAGGAAGCCAGTCGCCAAAAAAAAAAAATGAGCCCCGGTGCCGCATGTCGGTGCCTGATGGGTTTAAAATGTCTTCGCTACATTGTGATTCGAATTTAACTCTATATGTCGAAAGTAACTTGGCTACTACATGATATTGATTCAATACAACTGGAAAAGTAACGTCACTGAATTTCATGTCATAATGGATTATTCCTAAAAAAACCCTCGAAGAAAGTTTTGCCGATTTGGTTAGATGAAATTAGAAGCAAGGGAACAAGCGGGTGAAAAAATCGAGTCCATTTTGGGCCTCAAAATCCTTTCGTATCTGTGCTGACTACAGGCTTTGCCCCGATTTTCACAGGTGTGATTTTTAAATATTGGAGCTAATACCCTCCCAGGACATTCTAGTATATATTGTCGTATACGGTACGGAGTTAACAAATAATATGACAACATTTAGGGTTGTGTTTTTATTCGTTTCTATAGAAATTAGGTCAAAGTATTGTTATAATTTAGAATTAAAATTTCCTCAATACCGAGAATAACAAACCATGAAATTAGCATGTATACGAAGCAGCTTGATAATCCAGACATGGTTGTGGGGATGTTATGTTATTTGACACTATATGCTATACTCTAGCCGACGGAGCCATCAAGAGTCTGATTAGCTCACTCTTGGCTAGCCAACTCATCCTTGAGGTTCTTAATCTCCTCATCCTTGACACTGATCAATTCCTTATACTTTTTGATCTCTTCTTCATCACTGGCAAAATCTTGCTTGATATCAATCAGACGTAATCTATCTTGCTTTACTACTAGTTTCTTGATGATGGTACTGACGGTGAAAATAGCCAATTCCAAGTATAACACAGCTCCACTGATATATAAGTTTCTTTGAGAGTAAAACTTACTGGCCAATTGATCATTGTTCAACATACTCGATTGGGTGCTGGCATTCGAAGAGGTGAAATAAGGACTCTTCAAGTAGTCCAATCTTTGTAATCTTTGTAAACAATCCAAAAATTGAAGACCCAAGATAAGGGAGTAAAATCCTATACCTATCTTGAAGTTGCTCGATTTGTTTAAAATGTCAATTATATGGACAATCTTTCTACGAAAGATATGAGGCAATGGTAACACCATGACAAACAAGATGGACATCTGCACGCACAAAGACGTGAACACTAAGATCATTTGAATACTCATGATTAACGGGATTTATAACTTAAAGCAACTAAAACTTTTGATGATGTGTGAGAAATTGACATGAAAATGCGCGACTGCGGCAGGCTGCAAAACTGTTGGAAACGTCTTTATTTACAGGCTATATATTAAATAACTTATTAAATACCAACATCATGCTTTATAACCCATAAGCTTTCTTAGCATAGTTGTAAGCGAACACTGCAAACATAATCATCCCCGCAATGATTGACCAAAACCATGCTAAGCCATCATAATCTTGCCCAGGCACTAAACAATTCATCCCCCACAATCCTGTCACAACGTTAATTGGCAAAACAATTGTACCCAAAATGGTGATCTTACCCAACACATCATTGGTATCATTATTAACTTTGGTCATATCAATGTTGATTTGTGCAAGGTAGTTGGAGTGGAAACGAGCCAAAAGCTTTTCATAATGATTAAGAGACTGGACCATAGTAATAATATGGTCCTGGATATCCCCTAAGTACATCAGAATTTCCAGTCTAGACTGCTGAAGATCTGATCCTTTAACGGTATCAGTCTCGTTCAATCTTTTGTTGAATCCTTTAATCACATCAGCTTTCGATCCAAGTAATCTTAAAAGAGACATAACCCGTTTTCTGCATTCTCCAATACGTCGTAACATATCCCCCTTTCTCTTCCATGCTACTATTTTGGACGTGGACAGAGACGTGGACGAAGAGGTGCCTGTCCGTGATCTGGTACGAGATCTTGTCTCAAGTAACTTGTAACCACTTCTGTCCACAGTACTTTTACTGCGATGTCTTCTGAAGAATACATCTGGAGGCTTTTGGTCTTCCTCATCTTCAGATTCAGATTCTTCGGAATCACTTTCTCCAGCATGCATCCTTAAAATGGCTTCTTCGATCGAGTTAACCTCTTCTTCAATACTTTCTATCATTGGAGCAAAAGAATCAGTAATGTCATCAATCAATGCATAAGATATCCAATCAGACAGCACAGTCAAGTAATCCTTCAACAAACGAGCTCTACGACGAACGTTAATTGGATGAGGGGTAGGGGAAAAATGAAACGTTATAACTGCGTGCTTGAACACTATCATGTACATAGACAATGGAGATAATTCCCCATCTCTAATCTTTTTTCCGGTACTCTTTTTGGAAGTGGAGGTTTTATCATAGATCAGGTTATCCCTGGCTTGGTTGCTTCTCAACTTTCTAAACATACGACGTAAGAATCCAGCTTGTTCTTCACGTAATTCATTGAGTTCTTGCATCTTGGTTAATTTTTTTGCTTGTTCTTTGATTCTTTGTTTACGACGTTCATAAACAATATCAAAGGATGTGAAACAAATGAAATAGTATGATTTAAATAATTCGACCTTCTCACGTGCCTCCCCAAGGAAGATATCTTCGGTGGTTAAAGGGTGAATACCAAAAGTCTTTGATAAAACTTTCATTTCTTCTTCAGTTGGATCAAGTATGTCAAGCCAAAATGGATGGATATCTTCTAATGTAGTGTCTGTTCCGGGAGCTTGACTTGCACCTACCAGACCAGCCAGAGGAGCACCTTCAGTTAAGGGACGCATCAAGTTTTTGACGGACATGTCGCTCGCAGCATGATGAGGAAGGGGCGTTGTCAGGCCCAGGTTTGCATTAGGGGAGGTGGTGTTTTCTCTTTGTAGCTGATGTTGTACCTTGTCCACCGGTGTAAGACCATGGTTCACATTGGTATTGAGGTTAGCACTGAGACCATTGACATTATTCGTGCTGGTAGGACGGGATCGGCTGAGCAGAGAAACATTCCCGTAATGTAATGGCAGAAATAAATCTTCTAATGCCAAAGTACGGTCATCGTCTTCCAGCTGTTCATCATTTTGATCTCTCCATTTCTTGTTCAAATTTGTCGGTTGGTCTTTCACTTTTGTTCTGTTATCATTTCTCAATAAACCTCCAAGAGTGGGTGCATGAATGGTGTTGACTAAATCGTCCCTGAAATAAGTGAACCTACACACCTCATCGTTAAGTTTACGTTTTTGTAGTATTGGAGCTGTTTGGGTAAACTCTTGAGAAGGATCTCCAGGTTGGATCGGGGTGGGGCTCACTTGTAATGGAACCGTGTGTTCTCCTACAAGCTCGTTTTCTTCAACTCTCCCGCTTGAAAACAGAAAATTAACATGGTCAGTCCCAGACACATTGTAAATATCCTTATACTCCTCTTCAATGTGATCAGCTAAAACCTTTAAGTCAGGCCATTGGGTACGAGAAGCCTCTTGGTCTTCTCCGTAGTAGTCAGGAAAACAAACATCATCCAACGAAGTGGAATCGCCAGAGTGCTCACTTGGAGGATTGGATTCTCCGAATTCCAACGAGTTAAGCGACTCGTCATCTCTGTATTCAGGATTATCGTGATACCCCAGAGAAAGGAAACTGCTTTGTTCTCTAGCATACCGATCGGTGTACTTCCTTGAAAAAGGTTCGCTATCTCTATGATAAGAATCAGCAAACTTGTTTGTATCAACAGCGATAGTTTTGTGTTTTGGGCTTGGAGGCAGTCCCAGCGACTCTTCGAGCGACCGTAAGTTTCGATCTGTTAATGGCGCCAGGTCACGCAGGTTGTGAGGTAACTTTACACCAAACAGATTCTGAAACAGTGAATTTCTACGTCTGGTTCTTGCAGGTGAAGAATGGAGGTGAGCCAAATCGTGAACTTGTCTGTGATCAATGAAAGCACTAGGAAATTCATTTTTGGCTGAAGACGTGGACTCTTGGTCCGATTTGTCTTCGTACGGACCTTCTTTCCGAGAAGTCATATAAGATCAGCTAGCAAGTTAATTATCTTTGCTCGAGTTTCGCGGAGTTGATGATACGGCGGGATTTGGACGCGGTATTTCAGCGCGGTTTTCAACGCCGCACTAAGGCTTTGCGACTAGCTATGGCGGCAGCCTGGTGACACTTGGTGGTGCCAAGAAACTCAATTGGCGGTGTTAATCCAGTAAATAGTCCACTAAAGTAATATGCATACGGAAAGCCACAAGTAAATTATATTACCTATAAATTCTTAACTATTCATCGCTACTGTCATCTGCAACAAACTTATCGCTTTTGATTTGCTTTCTAGGTGGCTGTTCAGCTTCTTTTTCTTCACCTCTGTCTGCATCTTCATCTTCATCTCCTTCTTCATTCTTCGATTGTGATGAATCTCTCTTCCTGCTGACCGGTTTCTCCTCTGGTTTGTTCCCGTCAAGTTCCAACAATGCCTGGTCGATTTCATCCTTCGACTGTATGAGTTTTTTCCACAACTCTGCCGTTAAAGAAATGCCCTTTTTGCCGGGTTTCTTTTCTTGGGTGTTACGGTCAATATAGAACTCACGGATGTCAACGAGATTGATATTGTTGTACTTGCGAACGGTGACCTGTTTCCTGCTATCGAGTTCTATTACTTTGTCTGTCATAAAATGTTGATTTTGCGCGACTCAATTGCTGCAATTTTCAAAGTTGCAACCCTCGAATTATCACAATCAACAACAATCGCTTGTGAGAGGTCTAGACTCGGGCCTGGGTCTTACCATAATCCAACTGTTGCTTATATGACAATACCCATTTACTTAGAACCAAATAACCCTTATCCCCGTGGAATTTTATACGAGGCCTGTGATTTACTCACCGCGATATATTCTAACCAAAAATTCTACTTCCTATCAAACAACGTAACCACCAGAATTTCAACAACTACGCAGATAATATTTCCTCCATGGCTCAGAACTCAACTCCAAAGACTAAAGATTAAATGGCTGTAATTTCATGCAGCCTTCCGATCTTTAACTAAGAATTGTCGGCTAGTGCATGAAGTTGTGATTATTATTGATCATCTTTAACCTATTCTTTTAATTACAGATGTCTATGTTTCTCGTTTGAATTTCAAACTTTGTTGGTTTACAAGGTCTAACGCAATTCTTAATTTGATCTGACCAATTGTTTAGAATCCATACAATATTCAATTATTGGATTCAAATAGCGTCTGTTGCAAAAGATGAAACAGTTGACGTGATCACTATTGCTTGCTGTTTTAAGGCTTTCGTAAAACCAGGGCAAGCTACTGTTTGAAGAGTCAATCATGACCATGCTAATAAAGTTAACTTTGACGAACTGCAGAAAACACCTTGTAGCTGTAAAAGGGGTAAAACTTTAAACATATGATATACGTCGATATATTTACTTGGTATACAGTACTTGAAATTACTAGTAGCCGGTTTCAGCATGGCATGGTAAATCGGGGTGCCTTTTTTGAACCTGTTTTAGGTTGGAGATATTACGGATACAGGGTACTTGATCAAGGTATTTCGCTGCCTGGTTGAAAGTACCGTTGCGCCAAATTTAAGTTTCACCAAGATATTGTAAATGTGGACTCCTAAACACCTGCATCGGTAAAGTATATTACTTTAGCGACGATGAAGCAATGGGTATCTTAAGTTTATGTTATCACGATGCAATCGGCATTAACGCAATGTTAGTTTAAAGTGTCAATCTATATTCCTTGTCTATTTAATGTTCTATTCCACTCTGCCATAATTCATTGTAGTGATCACCCAATTGCTTTCTTATACGTTCAAACCTCTTTTCATCTTCGGTGTTGATATCTGAAACATTCAACTTCACTTGCCAGTAGTTGGTAATGGCCAGCAATAATTCAGCCACGTTAGATAAGCCCAAAACCACTGAAGTGTTTTGGTTCCAGGTGAGGTTGGACCGATCTGATTGACTGGATTTGGAAGTGTCAAAAAGCCAACGCCTGAGAGCAAACCTGGTGGCTAGCTCGGCCAATTCAATTCCTTCGGTGTTTAACAAACGTTGCGCTACGTCATCGACTGCTTCTCTTAATGCTGGTGGAGCGGGGTGGAAATCGTGAGTCTTGCCAGACCGCAACAATGACATCGAGAGAATAGACCCATTCATTATCTTTTTGACCTTGCAATCATTCAAAAACTTATCGTAGTATTCAAACAAAATGGTGTTCTGAACACACCCGTTACTGTAAGATAAAATTGCATCCAAGCTACCGATTTCGGGGTCCTGGTGGGAGGCGTAAGCAATCTTATAGAGGAAGTCCACTGGGTAGCCGGTGATTCCAAAATTCTTTACAACTCCTTCAGACTTTAACCGCTTGAGTTCTCTTAAACCGTCAAAAATGTCTGCTTCTTTACCAAATTCGATATCATGAAGATATACCAAATCTAAGTACACAGTGTTTAATCTTTTCAAGGATCTTTCAACTGAACTTCTGATTGACTTGGCGGAAAAATCAAACTCATCTAATGCAATTCTTCCAGCCTTGGTGCATATAAAGTAGGATTCTCTAGGCCATTTTTCACTGAGTTGTTGCAAGGCTTTTCCGATCAAGGTTTCGGATGGCCCGTAATACGGAGAAGTATCGACGGCAATTAAACCGCTGCTGAAGGCAGTATCTAAGATTTCATAGATAGGTGTGGCCTCTGGGTTTTCCGTGTACTGGTAGTTGAACGTGGCCCCGCCTACTATCAAGGGCGGGATGTCGGTTATGGAGTATGGGTGTGGAGGCAGCCTTGGGCCAACGGGTTTTTCGTTATACAGCATCAAAGAAAACCGTTGGATTAAAAATCACAAATCATCTGCCACAATTTTCGCAACAAGCGCGGAGAGTGCATGCTGATCAGGGTCTTAGTCAACCGTATAAAAGAAATTTACACCAATAATGTGGATATTCATTATTACACGTAATTTACAAACTGCTATTTTATACATACACCTCTCAAGCGCTCTAGACCCGATGAACAGAATCTAGCACAATCTTAAAAGAGATCATCTCCCTCTATAATATAGTTTCCTGGAACTAAACCGATAAGCCCAACCTTGTCCTCGCAGTTGTCTCCCAATTCACACAAAAACCAGTCATCGGGTTGCTTATGGAGCACATATATCTGCCAGCCCTTGCGGAAGTAAAGCTCCCCGTTGTGTTGAGGCTTGTAGCTGTATCTGGCCTTAGCCTTAACCACGTATGGCTTTTTGTTTGTTGGGGTGATTTTATTTATCACAGAGTTCAAGTTCAAGGACTTGGGTCTTGAAAGTGAACGGTGTTGAGGATTGATTGATTTGGCTGCATCAAACGACACTGACTCGTACATAGACTTTGGACGAGAAGATTTCACTGGTGACCTGGTGGCCCTTGGAGAACCATTCATATTAGCTTGAGGCGACCGGAAGCTTATAGAATCCACTCTAGTGGGCACTTCGTCGTGGTCGTCGACCTCATCTCTCACACTGAAAGCCCCTTGTGACTGGGGGCGCTCTTGGTATCTGGACGAACGAACTGATCGTCTATATTGGTTTACATCACCATTTCCTCCTGAATTCAAATCCTCCAATGCCTTAGCAATGAAGTCGATAGAAAAGTCCTTCATTATGGGCGTCTTTGCAGGCGAGTCATTGGACATCGAACTCTTATTCAATGAAGGTAACTCCTTGGCCTTTAAGTTAATCTTTTCTTGGACTTGGGAAAGTTGTTTCTCCTTTCTTCTTGGAGAAGCCCAATTTCTTTCGCTTGAATTGGTGTTGGACGAGTAGTTTGTTGGGTTAGAATAGTTTGAAGAACCATTGCTCTCATTAAACTTATGAGATTTCACAGAGAAGATATCAGTCTTTTCATCTGGTGAAAGGTTATTACTACTATAGTTTGATTTTGTATCCTCTGGCTTTGGCAATTCAAACTTGGCCAACGTCTCAGGCATAGGAACTCTTGGTACTTCTTTATCTGCCGGTGCTGGCGAAAATTGTTTTGGTTGTTTAGGAGGTGATATTCTTGGTTGTTCCTTGGATTGGACTTGTTTTGTAGGGGAAGGGGTATGTGGTTCGGCTTGGTGTGAGCTACGAGTTGGGGACTGGGACAGATGTCCGAGGTTATGAGGAGCCTGGCTCTGTTGAGTAGCCAGAGAATAGGTGGAGTAAGACCTTGATAAAAGATGGTCAAACTCAGGAGTCTCGAAGTTAGCAGTTTCATAATTCTGGAAGCTTTCATCGTCTAAGCCTTCCATGAAGTTCACGAATTGTGGTTCAACCAAAATCTTGTTTCCAGTCCCATAATTATCACTGAAATCTTGAAGGTCCTGAGGAGGGGAGATTTTGGCAAAATGGGATCTGGCCAAGTCTACCGACTGATCGTTTTCAACACATAAGGTCGCCACGTTGTTACAGAAGTTAAAACAATTGATCTTAATCAATTGAATTCTTTCAATCTCCAATTGGTATATTTCATTTAAGGCCAATACCCAGTCCCTTTTAAAGATTTCATTTATCTTATTGAAATTGTCGATGGATATCCTATAGTTTCTTTCGTTAACATGTAAGCCTTGTGTTAACTTGTGCAATTTCTTTTCGTTCTTTTCCAACTCCTTTCCCCAAGTGGTCTGAATAGCCAATCCTAACGTCTTCACTTGGGAGCAGTTTTGCTTATAAGTTTCTTTGGTAAGGTCTAAATCCTTTAAGATATCTTTCTTCTTGGAAACAAGCTTGTTCATATGCCCCAAGATCCTCTTGGTCTTCTTGTTGTACATGACATAAAAATGGCTGAGCTTATCATAATTAATCTGGTTCACGGAGCGAATAAATTTATGATTGAATTTGGCCATTTCATGATTCTCGTAGTTGAGTTTGTCTAAACTCCTCTTCAACACGCCGGTTTCGGATGCTCCAAGCGGAAGCAGGTTGAGGCGTTCGAGTTTTCTTGTGTAATCCTTTTCCAAGTTAATCCGCTCCAAATAATAGTCGAGTAACTCTTGCATGGTGGAAGTCGAATTCTTAACTCTTGCAACAATCTTGGCGTACCCCTGATCATTGTCATCCCAGAAGCTATTGACGAAGGACGTCAGCTCTCTCTGTGTCTCATGCTTTCTAGACATACTGTAGGTCGAGGCCATGATAATTGAGAAAATTGGTTTGGCTTGGGATGCGGTTAGTTTATAAGTGGGACTGCGAAAGTGTTTATGTATTGCCTATTTGGGTATGTTGATTGCAACCAATATCTGCCATTGACTGGGGTGCCAAAAGTACTGAAACGGTGACACGGGCTTAGGGTTGTAACACTGGCGAGTTTAAGCCTATGGTGTGAGGGATAAATGAAGACCAGAGCAATAATTACTTGTTAGTAGTCGTAACTCTCAGTGGATGTGGAATTCACATATCATCAACATTAACAGTTTAGCCTGGTTGCATGCTTATCTAAAAACTCCGTCAACCGGACAAACTATTTCACAGACCCTGTTTGGTAGTTGATACACGTCTGTTGGCATAAAGATTGTTAACCAAAGTGACTGCCTACATCACCAAGTTACACAGGAGTTCAGTGAGATGAATATTAGCTTGAACTCAAATCCCGGATCTTACTAGCACACACCAATGCTACCGTATTCAACGTATAACTGGACCAGGTGTTAGATGATAGGCTGTTAGGTTGCATTTGGCTTGAATTCTGCTTATAGCAGCTAATAGGTGAGAGATTATATCAAGTAAGTCCGGTAGGCCGTCTGTTACCAAACTGGCAACTACAGAAGCATTTTCTTCAAGGACTAATCCAGAAGACAAATGTTAACACTTGTATCAATATTGCACTACTAACGTCCAGGAGTCATAAAGGCTTTGTAGTTTGCGGCAAAGAATTTGCAGCCATCATGGCTAATTATCGTAATCAGCCTAATTATCGTAATCAGAGTTATTGTCGTCCACACGCTGTTCTCCACACCTCTCATCAGCCGTACTATGCCTCTATCGGCCCTACGACACCCCTAATCAGCCGTACTATGCCTCTATCGGCCCTACTCCCCTCTGAACCGGCCCTGCTACATCTCTAAATCGGCCCTACACCTCTAGATTTACATGCAAATGTTCAGAAATCATCAATAAAACAGAGTGCCGGGAGGTGTGGAAAACGTCACCTGGTCTGACAAGAAATACTATCTTTACTACAGCTATAGATAAGTTCAAACAGCCTGATACTCTGGCACCACCGTTTCGTCCAAAGAAGCCCCCGGACATCCTACGCCGGCCCTGCCCACACCGCTAGACCCAACTGTGGCTGCCTCGCACCGCTTATCCGATTAGTTGTGTCAAAAGCCGATGATAATCGCGACTACCAAACAAAAATACCGGATGCGCACCGATGAATTACTGCAAGTGAAAATACCAAAGGCTAATCAGATACTTTTTAACGTCGGCGGATTTCTCAGCGTATATTATATAAGATAGGCATATTTTGCAGAAAAGTTGACCTTCAATAATTCTGTCTTTGCAACTTTGAAAGAAATATGTCCGAACAAACTGAATGGAAGTCACTGTCATGGTACAAGGCAGTTAAGTGGGTATTAGATTTTGCAATAGCCCAATGGTTTTTTATAGGGCTAGCGGTATTTATTGTGTTGGCTTATTTCTTCCCTGAGTTTGCTAAGCTGCATGGGACGCTTAAGGCCCAATACGTGATCAGTTATGGTGCAGTTGCAGTCATTTTCCTTATCAGTGGGATGTCGATGTCTACCAAAGAACTTGTGGTGAACATGTTGAATTGGAGAGCCCACTTCACGGTGTTGTCTTTGTCCTTCTTGATCACCAGCGCTATAATTTATGGCATAGCTAGCGGAATTAAAAGCGCCCATGATGGGGACATCGATCCGTATGTTCTTGTGGGTCTTATTGTGACACACGCTTGTCCCACCACCGTGTCTTCAAATGTGGTGATGACGAGACAAGCGCACGGGAATGTTGTTTTGACTCTTTGTGAAGTGTTTATCGGGAATGTTCTTGGAGCCTTTATCACTCCGGCATTAGTTCAATTGTACTTGAAAGGAACTTGGGAATTCGGTAACCCAACCCATCAAGCAGGAGGCCCCGATATAAGCATCCAAGAATTGTACGCCAATGTCATGAAACAATTGGGATTGTCTGTATTTATACCGTTATTTGTGGGTCAAGTTATCCAGAATGTATTCCCCAAACAAACAAAGTGGACGTTGACTACCTTCAAATTAAACAAGGTGGGTCTGTTTATGTTGCTTTTGATCATGTGGCAATCATTTTCTACGGCATTTGACCAACACGCTTTTACATCAGTTAGCCATGCATCAATTATATTCATTTGTTTTTTTAACGTTGGAATTTATCTATTCTTTACGGTCCTCAGTTACTTCTACTCAAGACCATGGCCAATCAAATACTTTTTGAGTAAGGAGCCAGATGCTTCGAGTTCTTCATTATACAAATGGAGTTATTTCATATTCAGACCTTTCTACTACAATAGAGAAGATACGGTGTCTGTGATGTTATGTGGACCAGCCAAAACAGCCGCATTGGGGGTATCATTGATTACTTCTCAATACGGCTCAGACAACCCCAAGTTAGGTATTTTGCTTGTGCCATTGGTGTTATACCAGGCAGAACAAGTGTTTACGGCACAGATCCTAGTTAACTTTATGAGGAAATGGGTACACGCAGAAGATGCTAAGCCTGATAACGAGAACCTAGTTGCCAATGAGCCGGAGGACTCGGTCGATGAGTCCGGAAGACAAAGCAGTGATTCACAGAAGTATGATCACAGTAATGACGGTCCGAACATTTACCCTGCAGAAGGGAAATCTAACAAGTAGCATTTGTAAGCATAATATAATTTATTGAGTGACGTCAGTGTAAGCGTAAGTAGTTTTCCAGCCATACCAGCATCCACCCTCAGTCCAACCCATCAGTGCAACCCATCAGCATCCTGGCAGCATTCTAGCAGCATTCTGGCAGCATCCTGGCTGCACCCACCTCGGTAAAGCAAGTTGCTGATTGTTATTCGCAATCCCTGCATTTAAACCAGGAAAAATCAATCCTATATGCCAGGTTGCTTCCGCAAGTTGATGAAATATCCGGCACACGCCACAATCTGATAATATTTAAGCTGGCAAATACCCTTGTATTGCAAATTAATATATATTATTATGTCATTGACCACCAACAACAAAGTTTTCAAATTAAACAACGGCGTAGAAATCGCCGGAGTAGGCTTGGGTACTTGGAGAGCCACCGAGAAGGACGCTGCTTACAATGCTGTCTTAACTGCCATCAAAAATGGCTACAAGCATATTGATACTGCCGCCATTTATGGTAACGAAGATGAAGTTGGTAGAGCAATCAAAGACTCTGGTGTGGCCAGAGACCAGATCTTTGTCACCACCAAGTTGTGGAACACCAAACACAAGCAAATTGAAAGCGCCTTGGATGAGTCTTTGAAGAAGTTGGGATTGGATTACGTTGATTTATACTTGATCCATTGGCCAATTTCAAAGGATGAAGCCACCGACGAATTCTACAAGGACTGGAACTACGTTGATACTTATAAGTCCTTGCAAAAGATTTATAAGGAAACCAAAAAGATCAGAGCCATTGGTGTTTCTAACTTTACCATTCCTAAATTGGAAGTGTTATTAAAGGATCCAGAAATCACCGTTCCTCCAGTTGCTAACCAGGTGGAATTACACCCATTGTTGCCACAAAAGAAGTTGTTGCAATATTTGAGTGATAACGACATCGTGGCTGAAGCTTATTCTCCATTAGGCTCTTCTGATTCTCCATTGTTCAAGGATGAAACCGTCATCTCAATTGCAAAGAAGTTGAATGTGGAACCAGCCCAAGTGTTGATTTCATGGGCTTTGCAAAGAGAAACAGTTGTATTGCCTAAGTCTGTTACTACTTCAAGAGTCATTTCTAACTTGCAGACATTGACTTTACCAGACGAGGATTTTGAAACCTTGAACAACTTATCTGAAAAGGTTGGTGTTGTCAGAACCTGTGACCCAGCTGGATGGAACACATTTGCTGATGACATTAATTAGAGATACACTATATAGAGCTGATTACACGTCGCAAATAATAAAGTTTAAATCATACTTGTAGACATGAATAGTGTTCAGTGTCGGGAGCCTAGTTGATATCAAGCTGGAAGTAAGCTATTTACGCTGCTTCATTAAACACATTGGCAATATGATGGGTTGGAGTCTATGGCTGGAGACGTAAGGCTGAAGCACTTTTTATACAGAAAACAATCTACAATACCATTCGTCCCGTCAGTTCAAAATTGCAGCCATTAAGTTTACACGTGCATTTGATCCCAAACACTACACCTCGAGGTTGTTTCAAACCTCACAACTCTCACACCGTTCTGCTTACAATCTTCAACATTTGATTCGCTCGCACAGAAAAAATCATCATCTGACTCTGACTGTATAATGCTAAGGTATAGGCATATACTTGATTGTACGAGGCCCTCTGTGAAAGCATTTTGTAGTATAACGCTAGGTACCACACGAGCCATGTCCAGCAGGACGAATGCTCGAGGTATATGGCGAAACTTGACCTGTGCAAATAGTTCTGTCAGCTGCAATAAATTTTCACGCAGGCAGTTGAGTCATAGCCCTATAAGATACCAAGCTGAAGTCAAGTTTGAAGAGCTCCTGGAAGATGAACAGGCAGTTCTAACCGAGGAAAGAGCCGGGGACGCCGTGGATGTGTGTATTGTTGGTGGTGGGCCCTCCGGTCTAGCTACAGCCATCAAATTGAAGCAACTAGATAATGAGCATGGGTCTGGTGAATTGAGAGTGGTGGTGTTGGAAAAAGCAGGCGATTTCGGCTCACATATAGTTTCTGGAGCTGTTATAGAACCCCAGGCGTTCAGAGAGTTATTCCCAGACAGCGAGCACTTGAACGAAGATGGTACTGGGATTCCTTTACCCGAAGACATGGTGACATTAGTTACAGAAGATCATATGAAGTTTCTCACCGAAGAATATGCATTCTCACTCCCAGAGCCTCCCCAGTTGGCCAACAAAGGCAAGAACTATATTGTTTCTTTGAGTAACGTGGTGAGTTATCTTTCTGAACAAGCAGAAGAGTTGGGTGTTGAGTTGTATCCAGGAATAAGTGTTGACCAAGTTGTTTATAATTCAAAGGGCCAAGTCAAGGGTGTGGCCACAAAAGATATGGGGGTTGGTAAAGACGGCAGACCCAAAGACAGTTTCGAAAGAGGCATGGAATTCCATGCCCGGGTGACTGTTCTAGGTGAAGGATGCCATGGATCGTTGTCTAAACAGGTGATTTCTAAGTACGACTTAAGAAAAGACAGTGATCCACAAACCTATGGGATAGGTATCAAAGAAGTGTGGCAGGTCAAGCCAGAAAACTACAAACAAGGTTATGTTGGTCATAGCTTGGGGTTCCCATTATCTGCAGAATATGGGGGTGGCTTCATGTACCACTTTGACGAGGATAAGGTGGCTGTTGGGTTAGTGGTGGGCTTGGACTACGAGAACCCATACGTCTCGCCGTACCAAGAGTTTCAGAAGATGAAATCACACCCTTTCTATGCCAACGTATTGGAAGGAGGACAATGTTTGAGCTATGGTGCCAGAGCATTGAACGAGGGTGGATTCCAGTCCATACCCCAATTGAATTTCCCTGGAGGCATCCTCGTAGGGTGTGCTGCCGGGTTTCTTAATGTGCCAAAAATCAAAGGAACACACACGGCCATTAAGTCGGGTATAGTTGCAGCCGAAAGCATTTTCGAAGAATTGAAAGATTTGGAAGTTGTGGATGAAAGCACTTTCGAAGAAGAAACAGACGCCATCAACTTGGCATCGTTTCAAACAAACTTTGAAGACTCTTGGGCATATAAAGAATTGTTTGCAGTCCGGAACGTCAGACCATCGTTCAATACCCCGTTGGGTCTCATAGGAGGGATTGTTCACTCGGGTATAAGTACGTTATTCACTCGTGGATTAGAACCTTGGACTTTGCACTATAAGCACACCGATGCAGAGCTGACAAAAGATGCAAGATTTTTCAGTCCTATTGAGTACCCTAAACCAGATAACAAAATCACGTTTGATATTTTAACCAGTGTTTCCAGAACGGGTACGTACCATGATGACGACGAGCCGTGTCATTTAAGAATCCCTGAACAAGACTACAAGAAGCATGCGTTGATATCATATCCAAAATTCAAGGGTGTTGAACAGAGATTCTGCCCAGCTGGAGTGTACGAATACGTTGAAGACGAAGAAGATAAGGAGCTTGGAGTACAGTTCAAGATCAATTCCCAGAACTGTATCCACTGTAAAACATGTGATATTAAGGTACCCTCCCAAGACATTAATTGGACGGTCCCTGAAGGAGGAGGTGGTCCAAAGTACTATATGACTTAGGGAATTAATAGACTAATAGAGTTCAGGATAAATCTTGCAATAGTAGAGAAGCATATAGTCAAGGAGAGCACAAGTGTGATAAAACACTACAATAAGAAGGAGACTTTGGTCATAAACCGTTAATTCTTTTTTTTTTAATATACAGTAATATAACACAGTAACTAATGAAGATAGATTCATTTGTCACTAATAGTTTAATAAAATAGTGAATTTTTAGACCTGCTCAAAAATAGTTGTCGAGGTCAGATAAGCTGATGTCTTCAGGAGTTTCGATATCCTGAGATAAAAAGCCTGATCTGATCACATCCAACCATTTCTTGTTGCATTGAGACTTGAGTAAATCAGTTGAGCCTGTGGAGGTTTCATAGTTGATAGCTTTAATGGCAGCAGCGTGTAAAGCAGCCGCAGCAGCCGCAGCACTAGGACTATGACTACAAGGAGTCTTAGGGGCTCTTGGAGCAGCAGCTGCAGCAGTCAAAATCTTATGTTTCTTATTGGTTAAATAAGACATCGACTTTGACCTTTTACCATTCTTTTTAAAAGTTTCAATTATGTCACCACCACCTTCTTGAAAGACTTCAAACTCTTCAAAATCACTTTTTGCATCTTGATCATGAGCATCTTGAATGTCATCATGTTCAACAGCAATTTCATCATTTTTAGGAGCCGCATTTAACTTTTCAGACGTAACTTTATCTTTTAAAGAAGCAGTTACGGGAGCTGAAGCATAAGGAACGAACAAGTTTGATTTATCAATGGAATTAGATAAGAAACTATTCCTGTTGATACCCAAATCAAACATGGTGGATCTTCTAGCTTTCATGGTTGCCTGTTTACCAGCTTCAAAAGAGTTTAAATCTTGATCATTAGAATCAAGATTTAAACTGGCTGAACTATTAGACTGTCCATTTGAAGCACTAACAGGGGAATTAGAGCCAGCGAATCCAGTTTTATCCAGTTGTTTTTGATTTTCCATCATACTTTTAACGTGCAAATGGAAATCAGGAGCCAAAAGACCCCTATAAACATAAACCATTCTTTTAGGTGAAGCATCAGCCCAATCTCTTGATAAGGCATATTTCAAGCTTGAATCACCTTTTTCAACTCTTTTGACATAAGCATTCAATTTAGCACTAACCAAATTGGATGTCTTAGTCGATAAGTTAGCCATTTCAGGATGACGTTCAACCAAAATATCACAGATTTGTTTGACAGTCATACCCTTACCGTCGGCATCTTTTTCATACAAAATCAAAAAGATAGCATACAAGACATCATCTTCCAAAGAAGCATCATCTTGTTGACTAGGCTTTGGTTTTTCACCAGTGACTGGAATGGTGGTTGAAATCCCTGTAGCAATTGGAACTCTAGGTGTACTCTTTGGCTTCTTCATATTAACAGATGGGTTGGTACCAGTACCATTGTTACTGTTTTTAGAATATGAAGAAGGTGGAGGAGTGGAACCTCTGGAAGTATTTGTAGTTGAATTAGTTAAATGAGTGTTTTGGCTCTTGGAGTCCAAATTCATCAAAGAATCAGGAGAAATACTTCTTGAGGTTGGGCTAAAATCGTCTGGACTCATTGACTTGTCATCTGAATCCAAAGATTGCTCATCAACATCCATATTGATGGATTCGGTCGATAGAGAAATCGGATTAAATGTGGGGGACGTAGAAGATGAGGTCACAGGAAAACCAAGGGGTCTTCTATCAGCTAAAGCCATTATCAGGATCAATTAATTCAGGGTAATTCAATTCAGGGGTAAACAAAACAAAACAAAAATATAAGTAGGAATTCAATTTTTGTTTGCAATCAGTAAGAAGACATCTAAAATGCTTATATGATTATAGGATAGGATTTAAGTAAAAAGGCTATGATTTATAACGATAATTAAATGTTATAAACCAATAGGAGTTAGCGGGGACAGGAAAATCAGGAAAGTTTTGAAGGGTGATTCAAATGAATGGAACAAACTAAAGGATATTAGTATGGGATGACTTGATAAACCTCTTATTAGAGAATCCTCAAGATAAGGTAAAGAAATTGATAGTCGGGAGCCAGCGGGTTTATCAATTTTATCTATTTTTGCGATCGCAAACAATTTTTCAGGCTCCCCATTACCAATTTCTCACGCTCATCAAGGGGTAATACAATGCATGGGTTACGCCTAGCAACTTCAGCAGGTGCCAGCGGGTAACGTTGCAGTGCTATTGAAGCATACACTTAAAACTTGATGTTTCTCAAATTTGTAAAATCGGAATAACTTATCTAGAAGAAAAGAGTAAAAAAACACTTTTTCGCAAGATGAAAATTTTTCTCGCTCTGGGTCCAAGTTACACAAAACAAAAAATATCACTTAATTGATGAGTTTTTGTGTCATGGTTTTATAAATAGCAAGTTATCAACTGATTCTGATCAACAGCAAGATGGGGGCATAGCCCTAGCATATAGGGGGTGTAAAAGTGGAGTCTTCAAGCAGTATGTCTTGATGATTGACACCGTTGCCGGATACGATTCAGATCGGGAATTTAATGATGTGTCATCGGAGAGTTGTGATTAGATTGAGAATTTATTGATAGTGGTGGTCCCTTATTTTATACGAGAGGATAAGAGAGAATCTAAATGGCGCCAATCAGAGAACGAATTCATTCACCTCTCAGTAATGGTAGACCCCTACGCATTATACCGATCAGTTAAGGAGATGAGGGCAAATGCCCTGGGACTGTTTCAGCAATAGCAACAAAATAAATTATCAACGTGTGAAGTGCAGTACTGAGGCATTTTGCTTATCTATAGCCTGCTCGCATAATAAGGCTAAATTAGCTGGTGAGTTTTTCGCTACATGAAAAGGGGTTGGGCTGGGCGTGGGGCGGCGAATTTGTAATCGGTGAGATGAGACGCTTCGATAGGCGACGGTTTAGAGTTTTTCGTGGCTGCACAATTCTCGATTGGGGAAGTTTGTGACTGCGCGCACGGCGAGGTTTTCAACCCTAATACCCTTGAGTTACGGATTCATATGAGAAATTGGGACGAGAAGGGGAAATGAGAAATGGCAAGGGTGTAGGGGGTGCATGGCTTTTTGGGCTGAGGGGCGATAGTACTTGGGTGGTTATTAGAAATATTAGTTATGTATATTAATAAGCAAATCAGATAGCACTTGTTGCTTGGTAAGGATCTAACGATCGTCGATGAATAAACTCTAGACTGAAGCCTTGAAAGCGCGATTGAAACGATAAAATTGCAAACGCTAGGTGGCAGCAGATCGGTGTGCGGGGGCATGCGAGGTGATGCAAGGTTGCGACATTCTTAGCCCGACTACCGTACAGGATGACGCGCGCCTGGCGGTTAAATGTCTTTGCGCTAGGGACGGTGCGAGACTCTCGCGACACCACTTGGATCGGGAAACTGGGGGGCTACATGCAGGACAAATGTCTCACTTTCGCTGGGTCAATTTTCCCCCGATTCCTCACCAAGCCGTTCAATCAACTCAAGCGTATCGCTGAAATCTTGTGGCCAATAGTCGCTTTTATATGGCTTCAGGTAAGACTGGGTGTTTGGCGGAGCAAACCAGTAATTGAGGGCTAGGTGGATGGTGCTATTTTTATCGCTGAACGAGCTGACTTCATGAAACCAACTGGCTGGCAAGTAAAGCATATCACCACTTTCAAGCCACACCTCGTACTTTTTGAGTGGCACTATATCCTCGAAGTATTTACTTGTGAGGGCCAACAACTTTTTGCGAAGAGCTTCGTTTTCTATCTCGTCGGTATGAAGGAGGACTGGAGGGACCTTACTGAAATTCGGAGGATCCAAGTCCAATGCTTGTTCAATAAGCGAAACCACTTTTTCGGAATGCTGTTCATCAATTGAGCCATCATCCTTAATGAAACTCCAGTTCGGAGCCATTTCATCCCTGTGATAATTGATCACCCCATTGTCATAGATACTTAAAATGTTTCCTATCGTGTACAATTTCCTGGCATCGAAGGGGCTGAACAATGTAAACCTTTTGCGTCCTGAGAGCAAGACATAAAGATTATCGGAGTGGTCATGGTGTAGGCCGGACAGAGTGCCCTGCCCAGGAATAAACTTTCCGAGGTGTTCAAGCTCTATTTTATCCGGACCAATTTCTGATGCCAAACCAGAATCCAAGGTCGGGACATTATCCGGATTGATGCACCCCATCCAAAGGTTAATCTGCTGAGTAACAAGGTTTTTGAAGTACGGCAACCGGGCAGGAAGGGTGTTATACATGTTGGATAAAGGAGGTTGGTATAGTTCTTTTATTCTATTTTTAAGCTCGAAGCTAGAATCATTATCGTTATCTGAGGCCTCGTAGTCGTCGTGGAGATTTTCAAAGTCAAACGAATCGGTATCCGAAATTTCATCTTTAGCTTCAACAGGTTCCACAGGTTCTTCAGCGGTATAAGGTTTGGCCATCTCATTGTTGGATTGTTGCTCAAGCTCCACATCCAACTCATATGAATCGTTGTCGTCCTGCGCTTCTTCTTCACTTTCTTCCTCATCCTCATCCTCTTGGGCGTCTTGCTCGTGCTCTTCGTACTGGGTAGTCAAGTAATACTCGTCATTGCCAGACTTGAACTTGGAGATTAAATCTGCTAACGACATTTTGGTTCTCCTATTCCCGTTTCCAAACCCATTTTGGGTCTTTTTTTCAATCAATAAATTCTCGTGATAGTCAAGAGTCTCCACAAGATTGTCTAAGTTAATGCACTCGTAGTCAAAAACTTTTTTATTGGATTTATTTTTGTTGCCGAGCTTGGCAGGGACTCGGGTGGCCACATACTGGGCGAAGAATTGCTCGGACGATACTCCCGACACATCGATAGTATCCACCGATGTCTTGACTCTTTTAGCAGGCATGAAAATTGCGATGGCCGCGAATATCGTATAGTACCAAAAATGCAACTGGTGGTGCAATTAGGGAACCAAATTGGTGCCACCACTATTGGTTATCCCACTAACAGTACCAATCACTGGACGCTAGCACCGCCCCACCCAAACAGTGGTATTAAGGTTTGCAGGCTAGTATGGCTTAAATAATAACTTGACGAGATTCAGTTTGTGCTCCGTTCTCCCCAAGCATGTGCTCATCTGGTTGCAAACAAGGTTGATTTGGGCAAACAAGGTTGACTTCTTTCCATCCTGGGACTATTTTCTGGCCAAGACGATTGACGAAAACATGTCGGGTCCAGTGACGTGGGTGTCCGGCAGAGGTTACTTCAGGCTTTACTGTTTTGTCCTTTTTGATCCCCAAGTCTTGAAGGCAGTGTCGACATATAGAGTTTCGTTTATGCCCGTTTCTTAATTTTGAATGGATTAACATTCTGCCCTGGTACCTTATTGGCAGGGAAGTTTCGTGTGTGAATTCGGCAGGCCATTACATTTCCAGTGCAGGTGTTGACTGTAGTCTATTTATGGGCATCCAGGCAAGAGCTGTCTGGACCCAGCCATTTCGATCAGGTGGAAAGTCAGGTGCGTTTCTGGTTTGCCCCGGTGATGACAGCCCAGCTGGTGTTCGACATGCCAGAGTATTCAGTAGAAGGTTCAGGTCAAATGTGATAAGACCGTTATTTTTTAGCCGTTGGTGGGACCTGAACTGGTAGTCTTGACAACCCGAAGTAAATCGACTAAATATTGTTCTGTAATGCTCTAGGTTTCTCCAAATTGTAGGTCGGCACTCGAGGGTCTACACCTTCACTTTCATCTCACTGACGTGTATAAACTATGCTAATCGTTATATATCAAAGGAACGCTTTTGCTCCGCTTTAAGTCAACACTATGGTCATTATCACTATCGTGTGTCCTCTTCCTGCCAGGATACAATAATGGAGGATGGACATGAAACTGAGGGCTGTTAGGGCTCGGAAGATAATTAATAAATGCCTTTGTTGATTCCCCTGGAGAAATGCCAGAAGAATTTGGGGTGGGTGGTAATGTGGATGCTGATTTAGGAGTCATTGGCTCCAAGGTCATATTAGTAAAATTGATTAATTTTTCCATCAACTTGATGAATTTGGATTGTTCATGGAAGTATTTGAGTTTGAGTGATGGGGGTGGGCACTTTAAGATTTTGATCAACAACTTTGAAAGGTTTGAAAATTTCGAATAGGTAAAATAATCCGAGTCTTGATTGTCAGATTCAATGATGGAATTCAATGTCTTTAAGAAGTCTGTCAAGTTAAGATTCAATCCCAAGATCTTTGTAGCAAGCACAAAACTGGTTAAACTAATCAAGCTGGTATTATAGTTAAAGTAGATGTTTGGATAAAACTGAATCAACTCACAAACGTAAAGGGACAAGACCTTCAAATCGTTGAGCGCCGAGTTTGGGTAGTTTGTAGCGACTAAATTAATGAACAAGTCGATGAATGAATCAAAAGTTGGCACGGAGATGATCCAGTTCAAGGATTTCAAGAGGTGGTTTTCCATCTCCAAAAACAACTTTTTATCATAACAATTACAGCACATTTTACTCAAATCATTCAATGATGGGATCCGATATTTGGCGTCCAAGTTTTTGCAACTAATCCATAGGCATGTTAAGCCAAGTAATTGATAGTGCTGTTTCTTGACTATCCGGGTGGAACAATATCTATCGATCAAATTAACCGTACAAGGGAATGTGGATTTGGAGAGTCCCAATTTATTGATGACATCCATTAAGAAATCTAACAAGAGCGGGCGCATCTTGAGATTTATTTCGGGCTGTTGTTGGATCAATGAAAGATTAGGTAAAGTTGAAGCTTCAAGATCAATTAAATGATTAAGAATGTCAGTTTTATATTCTTTGACGACATTGGTGTGATTCTTGAACTCCAACATTTGTAATGTGAAGTTTGCTGCTTTGAATGAGCTGTTGCTCACTCTGATCTGATGGAAAAAATCTGGTGACTGGTTCATGAATATGCAAAGAAACGAAGGAATTGAAAAGGATAATGAATGAATGCAGGTCTAGCAAGTTAACATGAAATGAGGGGGGGGTTAAGCGAGGCGGCGTATAGAGTAATATAATATGAAGAAAAGGTGGCAGACCCAGTGAAAAAAAAGTGGATGTTAAAAGGTTTATATATGAGAGAAGACCGGTGCGATTTTGTTGTGGAGGGTTTCGTCGGCTGGTTAGGAGGTTTTGTTATGTACATTGCGGGAAGGATAATAAATTATAACAAAATGGGAAATCTGGGTTAATGGGATAAGCGTTAACTCAAAGTGGAGATATTCACATACAGGAAAAGTCATATACAAATGAACTATTCGACTGAGGACAAAGGTTCATCAAAATCAATTGATATACAATTAGGATAAATTCAACATGTAACCATACTGGATTTTGATAAATTTGACTGGGAAATGGCCAACGTTTCTGGTGGATAAGATGAAATCAGGACATTTAATTAATGGCAGGTTTAGTTCAGGCAACAAAAATTAACCGTCCCACTCAGTAACAGGACGGTGGGATGGGCACTCCTTTCACTGTCGCATCTCCTTTCTACCTCCTTTCGCTGTCGCACCACCCCCTCTCTACCAAGTGAAAAAGTCGTGAGTTGACGGGCCCACATCATGGCGACAGCCACGACTAGGCCGCACTAAATTTATTTTTTATTTTATCTCAGTAGTATACTGAACCACAATGGAGTACAGGTTGCAGGACATTAGCTTGGAGGAGTTGACGACTCTCCACAAAACCCAGAAGAAGCAATTAACAGGAGAGGTCACCGGTTTAAAGAAAACCATCACCAAGAAGAACAAGAAGGCGGTGCAAGCCCAGATCAATGACATGACCGCCCAGTTGAACAAAACTCATCAGGCAGAGGTGGGGGAGTGGAAAAAACTACATCCTCAAAGTCCGTCTACAGAGGAGGCAGACAGCCTGCCGGTGGGGGTGCAACTGCCCAATGAAGTATCTAACTTCATATCAGGACCAATTGCAGACAAATTGGCAGACACAAACTTAACTTCAAACGCTAATTCACCAGTGGACACTAATTCACCAGTGAACGCTAATTCACCAGTGAAAAAACGCAACCGGCAAAAAGAAAGGTTGGCCCGCCGGAAAGCTGAAGAGGACAAGATCAGACAGGAGGCCCTCGCGGAGTCCCACCACCAGTTTGACCACCGCAAAGATGAGTTGGAGAAAATGGCTGCCAGATTAGCCGTGGCAGGCTTAGAGGTGAAAGACATCCTCCCCGATGGCAATTGTCTTTTCAATAGTATCAAGCACCAACTCACAATCTCCCAAGAACCAGACTCGGGCTTGTCCGTCCAGCAACTACGAGAGCTGGCTGCCGACTACATCACCAGTAATGAAGATGTATTTTTACCATTTTTGTTCGCAAAAGAGAAATTAGTGTCGATCTCAGAGTATTGTGACAGCCTTATCAAGGGGATGTGGGGAAGTGATATCGAGATCTTAGCGTTCGCCAAGTTGTACAGTAGACCGATTCATGTATATATTGCAGAGGGAGCACCCATCATCTACAACGAGGAGTCCGATTTGCAGCCGTTCCGGCTAGGATTCTACCGGTATAGTTATGGATTGGGTGAGCACTACAATTCGCTCCTAGTGGGTGAAAAGTAGCTTGCCGAGACACACCCATTAAATAGGATATTTCGACATACACGTAATTATACTCATCCACATTGTTATAGAGTGCTCATAAGGGGGAGGGTTGCAGAATTATTTTTTGGGGTGAGTTAGACGGTGTTAGACAAGTAGTTAACCCAGGAGATGATAGGACCGATAAATGGCTGTGGCCTGGGTAGAGGCCGAAAAAATAGTTGGGAAAATAGTGGAAAAAATAGCTTGAAAAATAGTATCAATCCCGGTAGCGAAAATCCTGATAATATGTCCTGGTTATTAGATGTGCCTAGTGTGGTTACTTCACGCGCCTTATCTCATACCCCTACTATTGTCTTGGGTGACAGAAGGTTAGCTATCCGGGGGGCGTGTACCACCGCCTTATGGGGATGGGCGCACACTATTGTTAGTTGACGAGTAACTTAGATTGCTCATTGTGTGATAATAACCCAATGACATAACTTCCAGACACAGGAACCACCAATGACCCTTCGGTCAGACATAGCTCATATTTAAACCCTTACTACCAGCTGCACCATCAGTGGTTTACAAAACAGTTGTTGCCAGGACAAGTGCCGAAGCCACTTGAAGCGCTTTACCGCCTAATTAGGAAAATCACCCCTATATCAGGTTTCATCTATTCTTTGTTCGTCGATTAAAAAAGGTTTCCATTTTTTTCTCATCTCGTTTCATTCATTGTATTCACCTTTCCACAGTTGTTATCGGTGCCTAATTTATCAAGGTTTGAAACGTACGATATCACCTCGGTCACTGGACGGGTTATCTGGGGCGTTTGGTGCATGATCGGATTTGATACTTGATCGACAATTGATATCCTATTATCCGATGTGCCTGACCAACTCGCCCGTCCTGTTTCCTGCCACCTTGTCCGCCCTACGCCCCCACGCCTGCTCTCCTTCCCGCTTAGAAAATTTCTCTCCCGCCCGTCACCGCCACCACCCGCGGCCTCTCCTCGCCCAATTTGCTCAACTGGGAGCCATCTCCGACATGGACAGCGCCGCAGCTCAACGTAAACGACATTTAAACCCACCACGCAGCGGGTAAAAAATTGTTCCTGATAAGAAAGTTCCAGTGGCACCACTACTTTATCCCCTGCTACGCACACCACCAGAGGTGGAAAAAAATACCATTTATAGTAACGCTGATATCATTGGTCCTCATTACACCATGGCTCCCAATAGCTTGGGTAATTAAAAAAGTCAAATTGCACCGTTGTCGAACACTCCATGTCTGGCCCAGCGCGGGCCAATTTGAGTTTCAGGCTCATCCATACCGTTGATAAGTCAGGTGAAATTGGGCCAAGTTGATAGATTAAACTCCACTTAATCGGGTAAGAGACATGATAAATTTCCTGAAATCCATCAGTGTTTCAGATATTTTACCGGGAGCGGCTTCAGGAGCGTTCCTCGCGTACCAGTAATATTAACGCTTAGGGGAATATGTGTTGCCTTTCTTAGCGGGACGACACCTTCGAGCTACACCCCAGAAACCATATTGAACAAAGATTATAGCAACAGAGTGCTATTGTCCAGCATGTCTTACTTGGTTATGATACGTGAATTCTAACCACCGACTTTTGCACAGAAGCACCTTCCTCCCGAGACTAATGTCGCTGGGCGTTGGTGCAAAGGAAGGCTTGTGTGCGCGACAACCACAAGGGCATGTCGCATTTTTTTGGTGGACCCGTGCACCCACCATTTCCGGATCAAATATAGTCCCCTTTTATTCGATAGTCGTGCGTGGCTAGTCCGTGCGCACGTCATATAGTGTTCGCGAATCTATTATGTGTAGGATGCACACCTGGGCGTCGTGGCACCACCGCTCGCCCTCAGGTGCCGGTCACATGCTGCAAGTCACGCGCATATCTAGTCATGGCTCAGATATTCTCAAGTTATTTCTGACAAATGCGCGACAAGCTATTGAAAATCTCATCTCATCTATATCACGTATCATGGGTTGGTTCTGGGCAAACAAAACATCTTCAAGCGTTTCTGCAAACGCATCCGCATCTGGTGCTACCACATGTCCGGTAGACCACCTGGCATCAACTAAACCTGCATCTACCCCTGCTGCTTGTCCTATCGATCATGGTAAACAAGATCAAGCCAAATGTCCCGTAAATTACGGTAAAGGAGGAACCCCTGAAATCGAACAGCTCACCTCGAACTTAATGAATCCTATGAACAACATGCCAGTAGACATCAGTACGTCGATGGCCCCTGGCCAAAAAATAAAACTTTCTACCGAAAGAACCATCTCTTCCATCCCTAAAGGTGAAAAATCAGACGAAGGCCTTTGGGAATATCCTTCACCCCAACAAATGTTAAATGCCATGCTCAGAAAGGGCAAAGGTGAAGGCGTGGATGAGACGGCCGTGGAGTCGATGGTGGAAATCCATAACTTTTTAAACGAAGGGGCTTGGCAACAGATCTTGGACTGGGAAGTACCTCACACCAAGGAGTCCAAAATTGAACCAAGATTACTCCAGTTTACCGGAAGACCAAACGACTTATCTCCCCGTGCATCCACTTATTTGTGGTTGAGCAAAATATTCCCTGACACATTTAATGCCAACCCTCCATTTGATAGACACGATTGGACCGTGTTAAGATCCACAGGAAGAGACTCTTGGAGAGAAGTTAGGTATGTGATCGACTACTATTCTGCACCAGACGACGAAGAAACTGGTATGCCTGCATTTGTTTTAGATACTAGACCTGCCTTAGATAACCCTGTTAATGCCTATGATAGGTTTGTTCACTGGAGTGGTCCCTTATGGAAAAGGGCCATGGGTGATTTTAGCGAGAGATAATGTGTATATGTAATGTAATATAACTTAAGTTGAGTAGAAGTTTTATTAAAATGTCGTCACATCTATGTTATTATTTACAAGAGATATTTGTTTAAAATTGGGTCTTCAACTGCTCAGGAATGTTGTATGTAGATGACAAGTCCTTCAACATTCCTGGAATCTTGTTCCCCCAGTTAGTTATGTTCAGTTCAGACATATCGATGAGTAACTGTTCAATAAGTTGTTTGTCGCCTTTTCTCTTGGCATGAGAAAGAAGATAGTAGTACGTGAAAAGATTAGGTGTTGCCTTTCCATCCGACTTCATGGAATCATAGTACTTCAAAGCTATACGTTCATCCTTACGCAAGAATCCAGTTATCATCATATTCCATATTCTTGGCTCGTTGCTGAAGTTCTTAACATAGTCAGAGAAAAGAGCCTCGGCTCTACCCACAGACCCCAGGTCCAATTCACCTTGGATAACAGTGGTAAGAATGTCACCATGCTGGCTTCTCTTGTACTCATCAGTTTTAGAGAAGCCTTCGAAAAGCTGTCTAGCAGCCTCCATGTTATTGTTCTTGACCAAACCATCAATGATAACCGAGTACGTTCTGTAGTTCAATTTGACTGAACTGTTGGAGAAAAGCTTCATGATGTCTTCAAGCTTTGGTGTTCTACCTTGGGCCCGGTTTACCTTAAAATACAAGTCAGTCACAATGGTAATGGTGACAGCATCTTCTGCAATACCATTAGTATTCATGAACTGAATGATTCCTGTGACAGCATCCAAGTTGTCGGTTTTGGCATAATGGTTCATCAAGGTATGAAGCACCAGTGCTGATGGCTTATAAGCTGGGTTCTCCTTGATGTACTGTCTTATTCTATCTTCAGCCTCAGTCACTTGCTGGTTCATGACAAGCCCTTGCAAGAGATTGTCTTTCAAAGAACTTATTCTAGGAACATCTTCATATTCTTTCAAGTACTTTTCAACAAGATCAAACTTGCCAATGTTGGCAAAAGAAGTGACTACGGCAGCCAAAATTTTAGCATCTACTTTGTTCCCCATGGCAATGAATGCAGAAACAAGCTTCTCGATGTCTGTAGCCAACTTGTCTTTTTCCTCGTCATTCAAAGCTTTGACCACTTCAGAGTGTCCCAAAGTACGAAAAGTAGTATCCCAAATAGGAAGGGGGATCTTTTGGTCCGAAACCACGAGCTTTCCAAAAATTCCGTGGACTCTCAGGAAATCCTTGGTGGAATAGAAACCCTGCATGAATCTGGCGATGGTTGAAAGAGTCAATTTTTGGTTTCTGACTCTTTCGTATAAGTTTGCCAATGCTCTTTTATCATCGTACGAAACAATTGTTTCGATCTTGTTCCAGAAAGCTGGCAGGTTTGGGTTTTTTTCAATGGCCTTTTTAGCTTCATCTTTGAATGCATTTCTGAACGCAACCAAGTCTTCTTCTTTGCCAACCTTGTGGTTTTTAAGCGTGTGGTATAACGATTGGGCTCGCACCTCATATTTCAGGTTCAACAAGTCCTTGATGTTTTCCAAGCTGAATTGGGGATCCAGCTTGAAGAGCTCGTAGTATGACAAGGCTGCAATAGATTGAAGAATCGAGTCTTGAAAGAATGGATATTCAATGGCAATGTTCTTGTAAGGTCTCCAGATAACTCCTCTCAATTGGGGATCATTACGGCATTCAAGGTACTTCACCCAAAGCTGTAAGTTGTCTTGATACTGTTCGATGTCCACTAAATACTTCATGGCTTGGTAAAAATGAACAGAATGAACCACCTTGTGTTGAATCAAAGTATCTAAAAATGCAGTAAGAGTTTGACTTCCCACTTTTTGGTGGATCATGTTTTGAAGAATTTTAAACCCGAGTTTCTGGAAATTAATATAGATATCAAACGAGTTGATGGTATCTTCAGTGCCCTCCACTTCTCGTAAATACGAAACACCTTCTTGAAAGATAGCAACGCTTTCGTCAATTTCTTTGTTGTTGGTGATCACCTCGTTGATTTGTTTTTCGATTTCTCTAAGCATAGGATTCTTTCTTGGTTTCTTTGGCTTATTTTCAGAGGTTTTGGGTGAAGCTTCATTTTGACCGTTTTCATAGGCTAATTCATCGGCCTTGGTGCTGGTTTCGTGCGCTTTTGGGGTTATATCAGCAACAGTGCTGTACTTGTAATATGACATAACGGGTGCACGGAACGAGTTGGCTCCGGCTCTGGCCACCATCCTTGCAAGGATTCTAGTGGTTAACATCTTAATGAAAAATTTTTTGTCGCGGTTTCGGTTGTAGAACATATAGAGTTTTAGCATCGACCTTAAACACTTGTGAAGCTGAGAGGTAGAAGAGGAACAACAGGAACGTAGATGAAGCGACATGATCCAGCTCATTGAAAGACTGGCAAAAATCACGGGGAATTGAATGGGCTACTTCCAATTCATTAGTCTACAGGCTCGAAATCACTACACCACAAGTACGGTTAAAAACAACTTACCTAAAGAACTTAGTCAGATACATTTTCTTCTCATGAAACAGATAAATCAACTGAGCTGGGTTAAAGAATAGAGTCTCTAGGACTCATTATCATCATTATAAGCTCTTTAGACAAGTAATCATCAACCATATTTGTAGTGGTAGTGATAATTTTTCAAACATCTCGCAAATTGAAATTTATAGTCTTCTCTGCGCGAAATTGGCGATGCTACACGACTTGCGTTCCCTCTATGACACCTGAATCTAAGTACAAGTTAGAGTCACAGCCGTCATTGGAGTTCTTCAACTATCATGAGTACCTTATAGCGAACTACGACAAGGTGGGCGAGTCCACGGGAAATGATCCGCTTGTAATAAACCATTTCCCCAACGTCTATGCTCCAGTTACAAGTTCAGTTTACAAACACACCCGTATCGTTCGAGTGCCCAGGTCGTTTACCACGTTGGAAATGTGTGACTTGGTACCGCAGTTCTCTGAGACGGAGCCAGGAAAGGAATCGGCGGCCATTGTGAAGGAAGGCCAAACCACGTTCACGGTGGTGGGACAATACGAGAATCGGGGGTTTGGAACCAGCTCTATATCAGTCCTTCTAACCTTCATAAGCTGGCCCGAACTCCACAAAATTATACAGAACATCAACAGATTATTGTGGGAAGCATATAACCCCTACGGAATCCAGAACTCCATAGAGAGCATCCTAGATATCTTGACAGCCACTCTATATTCCACTCTATTTAATAGGTGGCTGTTCAGTAAGAATGCTCTTCAAAGAGTAGACTCCTATATCGATGAAGTGAACGGTCAATACCATGGGTTTAATATCGTTTACCCACGTAAAAATGGGTACCTATCTCTTGACTTTGAGGTAGACTTGGACTAGAACTGGGGTTTCTTTGCCAGCGACTTTCCGGCTAATTGAGCAGTAATACCCAAGTATCTTCAGCTGCTAGTATGGAACACATTGCTGAGCTTCGGGGCTATCACGGTGCTTTCAAGAGTAACAGTGCCTTCAAGAGTAACAGAACCTTCAAGCCTATCACGGTGCCTCCAAGCCTATCACAGTGCCTCCAAGTCTAACAGTCCCTCAAGACCACTCAAGACAACAAAGCCCTAATATACTAATACTACATAACGACTAATGATTATAAATATGACTCCCAGGCCATCTCTCGCTTCACCCCACAAAACTCCTTGTAACATGCTACGCATCTCAATGCTCATCGCGAAATGAATATTATCAGAGCCATGAACGGAGTATTTGCAATTGAGAAGCCCAGCGGGATCACCAGCTCCAAGTGTATAGCTGATCTCCAGCACATCTTCACCAACTCCCAGATATTCAAGGACGACTTGGAAGACATGAAGCGCAAAGCCATCGAGAATTTAAGTACCGATAAAAGCTGGACCAAAGAGCGGATCAATAAGAAGGTCAACAAAATTAAGATCAAGATCGGCCACGGCGGAACATTGGACCCGTTGGCTAGCGGAGTCTTGGTGGTGGGAATAGGATCAGGTACCAAAAAGTTGCAGTACTATTTGGGAGAGTGTAACAAGGTTTATGAGACGAAAGCACTCTTGGGTATCTCCACCACCACAGGGGACAGCGAAGGAGAGATTTTGACCAAGAACGAAGTATCACACATCACCAAGCTGGTGGTAGAGTCTGCAGTTGAGAAGTTTGTTGGCGATATCAAACAAACACCCCCGATTTTCTCTGCTTTGAAAATGAACGGTAAACCTTTATATGATTATGCTAGAGAAGGAACACCTTTACCCTTTCCAATCAAAACAAGAGACGTCAAGGTGCCCAACATCAAGATCCACTACGATGACTTGTTATCCACCGATCACCAGTTCGAACGCTTGCAAAGTCAACTCGATGAAAACGGGGAACCAAAAGAGAACGCATTGTTCAAGAACCCGACACTTAATGATTCGCCGTTGTTCTTTTCTTCCCAATACTTAGAAAAATGTGATAAAGAGGGCCTCCAAAAGACAGTCGGGACTCCCAGACTCACAGAGCAGTTGCCCAGCCAATTACCTTTAATTCACTTGACATGTGATGTGAGTAGTGGTACGTATATCCGGAGTCTTATCAGCGATATCGGGAGAGCCATGGAGAGTTCTGCGTACATGGTAGAGTTGATTAGAGTCAAACAAAGTGAGTGGGAGTTGGGCAAGAACACATTCAAGTTTAGTGATTTCAGCAAGGACGAGAGTTTATGGGGTCCGGTGTTGAAGCAGGTCTTGCAGAAGGGAAGCGAAGTCGATGTTTCTGTCGGGGAACCGCAAGGGGAGAAAGACCAGGAGAAAGACCAGGAGAAACACCAGGAGAAAGACGAGGCAGAGAAAACAGACGATGAGCCCCATGGCGTCAAAAGAACCATCAATGATGTTGAGTAGATAGAAAGTAAAGTTCACACATTTAACGCAATTTGTAGATCCTGTGATCTCTTACTCCCACTAGTAAATGAATATTCCAACGTAATTATCATTTCTACCCTTGCAATTATCATATCAACTCCTTTCAATTATCATTTCTACCCCTTGCAATTATCATATCTACTCCTTCGCTGCTCAAATTCGAATCCTCAATCTCATCGCTGCGCACTATGATCAAGACAAGGACATTCACAACTGCAACTAGACGGCTACAGTCGTTCTACAAATCGACGATCAACACATCCAGCCCTCGACTTGCAACCCCCAAATTCGCTCCCAAGTCAGTTATACTTCTTTCAACTTCCTCAAACTTGCCGTCCATCACCAGGTCTGCCATAGACTTGTACAACAACCAGATACAAGTAATTGTAGCAGGCATCGATACAGTCAAAGGGTCAAGAAATGGCATAAGTGAGCTCTGGCTTGACTCTTATCTAGACGTTTCGGGCGAATTGTACGTCGAAGATGTTGCCAAAAACTGGAAGAAGTCCAACTCCAGCTTCCAGTTGTCGTTCAGTGGGAACACAGTCAGGCTTCCGTTGGCCAATTCTCTCTTCAGCACCGGCAATTTGATCACGCTATTCCAGCTCGATCCGAGACACAACACGCTGGGTTTGCACGATAAGCTACTCAAGCTGGTCACCATCACACTTCCAGAAGATGCATTTAACCCCAGTAAGATTGAAATGAAAGATAGGTGGACGAGCTTAACCAACGAGCCAATGCATGTGACTAACTGTATAGGCAATTTGATCAAGTCCATCAACAACAAAAGTGCTGCCAAGTATCTCGAGAGTAACGATAAATTGATGAACATCAAGTCCAAAGAGACAGAAGTGTACGTGAAATTGACTGATGCAGACGGAGTGCCAAATCGGTACCAGGTGATTGCCGGTGGTGGTGGCTGGGGTGCCAAAGCTGATACCATTGTCGTGTCACCGGATGCCAAAGTACGGAAGAACGATAAAGTGGAGTTCTTTATGCTTACTCCCGAAGACAAGCACAAGCCTTTAGAAGTGCAGGAGTTCAACGGGTTTGACTTTGAGTGCAGTTTGCCTGAATCCGAGTACGCAAGGGAAGGAGGAAGTTTGGCAGAATACGAGACTTTTGGGTGTGGGAGTGAAAGTGGATTCGAATTCAATGGAGTTAACCATAAGTCTTCTGGCGAGAGAGTCAACTTACATAAGTAGCTTGTAAATACGGTGTTCGGCAAATAAATATATTGAATCGATCCCTACAAATAGTATGGTACACTTTGTATATGCTAATGATGATATGCTAACTACAAAAAGATTATTAAGGAGCAGAATACAACGCACAAAAGTATCAATACGAAACTGATGACTATGATTGCATAATGCATGTAATTAGGGGGTGAAAACCTCTTGAAAATGAGATTGAATGCTAGGAGGGAACAGATGAATGATATGATGTTCCCGATGAATAAGATGGCGAATAGCCATAGGTTCTCCAGTAATTGGAATTGACTGGTTTGTTGAAGCTTAAGAATGCTGAACGTTATACCAAGCTCGATACTTGAAATAAAGATGGATGAAAGACACATGGTCAAGTAGAAAAATGAAAGTATCTTGTCATGCTCATAGTAGTAGTAGTTTAATGTCAGGTAGTAATCCGAGCTCTGGTTACTATTGGAGTTACCTGAGATGGAATGATAGTCTTGGCTATCATTAGAATCACGTAATGAGGAAGTCTCGTTTGTTCCCGTCATACGGCTTTTTAACTTGATGAGGTTCAATACAAAGTTGCTGATACTGCTATTAGTATTCGAGTTTGTCCGTCTGATGTCTGTTTCGTCATTCCAGAACATCCTCAAACTTTCATTGTCTTCGTTGGCAATAGCATCTTCGATCTCATCGGGCCTGGCCTTGACGGTATCAGTAAACACCGAAAGATTGAATGAAGACAGAAGGGATTGGAGAGACTTGTTCTTATTGAGTTTGGGACGATAGCCAAAACTATGGTACGAGCCAGCTTTGAAACTTTTGGGCAGCTTTGGGTTGATCATTTGTTGTGCTTGTTCCTCTAAGTCGTTAAGAGACAACTGGTTCTTCAATATTTTGTCTGTGTTATCCTTTATGAGCTCAGAATCAAATGTCAAGTCGTTGTTGAAGTTCTCGATACTTTCAAAGTTTTTGAAAAGGTTAAGGTTGAGTAACTTGGAGAAATGGTTATTGATATCCTTCGGAATAATGTTGTAATAAGACGACAACGTGTACTGGTATATGTTGAAGTTACGGAAAAGATTAATGGAGTTATTATTCTTGATCAACTTCTGCATTGCTTCAGGTAACTTATTCAAGTGAGGAACCGAGAACTTATTGGTTAAAAGGTTGTCATCATTGATCTCTGTGAGTAACGTCTTTTCAAAGTTCAATAAGTTCGAATCATTCGAATAAACTTGTAGTAAATTGACGGGAAACTTATCAAGCTCTTCTTCTTCAAGTTTGAATTTTGTCGAGCTTATTTGTTCAAGAGAGTTGGTGGTGTAGATGTCAGACCTTAAGCTCAACAAGTAGTTATCATGTAAAGGTTCTCCAACCAAGTCCATGCTACTTCCATGGCTTCTATTGAGCTGGTAGCGTAAACACTTGCTGTATAATTTGGCCTTGGGCCTGAGGTTGTTGTTGAGAATTGAGTCAATAGTCAACTTAGTGAGCGAATTGACCTTATGATTTTGAAAGTACTCTTTGAGTTCGTCCTCGAACTGCTCATCTTTATCATAAAGATACTTCAAAAGGAGATCTATCACATCATTAGGAAGGTAGCAGTAACTGAACTTTCGGAGACCACCCACATGACATACCACCAAGGACTTGCTTTCGTTTCTCTCTGAAATGATATATGAAGGCTGGCTCTCCAAATTTTCATCATTCTGTAGATAAATCAACGAGTTAGTCGACCACTTTTCATTCAACCGGCTGAGGTTTAAGTAGATGTTCAAGTTCAAAAGAACCTCGTTAAGGTTGCTGGGGTCGTCCGGCATGACAAACGTAAGTTCGAAATTCTTCTTCAATGCAATGTTATAATCGAATTTCAAGTTCAGCAAATTGTCTGCCAGAAACACTGGGTCCTGTTCTTGGTCTTGTGTTGATCTTAACTTGTTCATCTCGAATTTGATCAAGTTTATTAAATTGGTGAGGCTGATGGTCAAATTCATCAAGTTGAAATGCACAAACGATTCCTGGTTCCTGCTCAACCCGAGCTTTAAGTTATAGATCACTTTGGCACTGACGTTTGGATCGGGGTACTTCTTGTAGAACTTCTTGAAGATCTTTTTAACGGCGATTTTCTGGATAAGCACAAACTTACTTAATTTCTTCAACACCACCGAAAGCTCGATCAAGTTAGATACCAAGATATCCAACTTGATCAACTTGATGTTGGCAGCTGCAGGCCCATTTGATACCTCATTGAAGTTGGCTTCATACACCTCCAACTTCCTCGATATTTCGCCGTGCTTGGTCTTCACAAATAGGTTTATATCATCAAAATTACCCACAAACTCCTGGTATAAATGCGAAAGGGATCCTGAATGCTTGGAGACTTTTTTGATCTCACTCTTAAGGTGCTTGTAATCGAGATTGTATGCTTTCCATTCTGGAATAGATAGTTCTAGTAGGCTTTTACCGAACTTCATAACATCTACTTATCGCGAAGGAGTTTAAGTCTAGGATCTCTCAAATTTTCACACGAGTAATGGTTTTTACCTGTTGAACAGATGAAACAGAAAAGTGCTCTTATCAAAAATAATGATAAGCGATAATAAGAAATAAGAAAGGGACCGTGGCGAGGTAAAGTGCGATAGTTTATCTTTATATATGAAAACGATGAAAAGTAAAAACAAGTGATTTATGGATTTATTTAAAGGAATGATCAGATGCTTCCCATGGAAAAAAAAAATACTTCTCCTTCCAGCCACCAACTACAACAACCATAACTGGGTATCCCTCGTGTGAGATATTACCTGTTGAATTGAATACTACATGGAAACAATAAGATTTTTTCATAATTATTGCGTCTTCCCTATACAGGCCGGGATTTCCTGCTGGAAAGCTTTTACAGGTTAGCCTCAACGCCCAGAATTTTGTTTCCTGACATGGCCTGGCCAAGCTACCGCGGGACTAATTCCAAAGTAGTTCCAGCGGGCGCAGATACCACCTGCAGAAGCCTCAGCTTGACTCCGGAAATATTGTATTTTAACCGCCCAACCTGCAAAAACTTCAAGCCAATAGTATATAATTCGCCGCAGGTCATGACCCCTTTACATAATTTTGTATTTCTAGCATATCTTATACTCGTAACTGGTATAGACTACGTGAACATTTCCTATTTAGTTTATCAACTGGGTTATAAAAGCATGGTTTGGCTCTCCGACCCCATCGCCAATCCCCGTTGTAAAACTGCCTAATTTTATGTAAGAGTCTGCATTATCCTCTTCACACATCGATCACCACGTCTCCGTTAGCCTTGTAGCATCTCCCAACCACGTATTGCGCCTTGTGTTTGCTTGTCTTGTCAGGTTTTTACTTTGTGTGGGCCTCGCCGTTGTCTTTCTCGTACATGCCTTATGCCAACAGGTTTAATTATTTTTTTGGAGCCTCAACTCGCGGAATTTTTTTGCAAGATCGAGGAATTAAATGAGCCTCGCCAGACCAAAGATCCATTCTCAACTGTGTTGGTACTAAAGAGCCGAGGTCGTGCCTGATGTTGGGTGTAGCAGCTGGATTCTGGCTCCGCCGGTGTACTCATCTGATGTTTCTGGGCCTTGACTAACCGATTTACTGGCGATTTCTGTCAAACCTTGCACCCGTGCAATGTGGATGTCGCAAGCTTTGCAATTCCGTTTCGAAATATATTAAGCCATCGTATATAGAAACACTTGACAGTGGGATAGAGTTTATGTAGCATACTGTATAACCCTCTCTGTCTGCTGATTCTCTGTGTCGATCTATCTGAATGTTTCCACAGCATAAACACTCTCATCTGTAAAGCTTGATTACCAAGATGCTAACGTAGACCTGCACTACAGGCAGTAGGAGCTTCGGCTTCTTCCCATACTTGGCTAAACAACCTAAGCAGGTTGGCTTGGGGGAATATTGAACTATACAATCACTAATACAATCACTAATACATTCATTAATACATTCATTAATACATTCGTTAATACAATCACTAAATAGAATAGCCTGGCTACCAGCTGAGTGAAATACATCCCACTAAGAAACTAGGGTTTCACTAGCTCTATCATTTCATACGCCAGTATACGAATCTGGGCGTAGTTTGTTATTGCATGTATCAGGCTTGATTGCCTGGGGATAAAAGTACAACGTTCAGAAGTCATACTAAAGTCCCATCAGCAATACATTAAGGCTATATCCCGCCCATCTAACCAGCCTTATTTGTAGATAGTGGCTGCTGACAACTCGACTGTCCGGTTGGTTGACTGGATTAGTACTCCCTTCTCACCAACATCTTGTCCGATATCAAGAGACGTATTTCTTTGGCCTTAGTATTGATTTCATGTATCAACGACTTCGTGGCCCAAAGCAGGATAGTCGAAACACTCCTGAGCAAGAAACGGCTGATATGGACAACAGGTTTGGGTGGTTGTACTGTGCCGGTATGTTAATTTTGACGAAGGTCCAACGTGGATGTATATGAGTCTTGGAGTAGACGTGCAAGAGAAGTTTGATTCGATCCGCCTTGGAGTAGATGTACAAGAAGTTGTTCGGTCCTTCTGTCTATGGAAGTACAGTAGCATGTTTCATGTCCTTGTAACAAAGAGCCTTGTCAAAGAGCCTTGTCAAAGAGCCTTGTCAAAACAGCTACCAGAACTATCACCGAAGAAACCGAACAACGGGCATCTCCTCGAAACAAACAAAACCAGTCCCCTCTGCGTAGGCCTTATCAGACAACGTGTACGGATACCAAACACCTACTCGGGCAGAAACAGTAATGCCACTTTAACCTACAAACGATGGTGAGAGAAAACTTTATGCCAAACCTCGTGGTAAGTAAATTGGCAACACGTTGTCGATATCACCGCCACCAGAATCAGCTTCCTGAATCCTCTGGAGACAGTCAGATTACGGTGCCATATACTGTAATAGAAGTGTGTGACAATGGTAGTAGATGTGTAAAAATACACGGCAGACTCAGCACCGGGACTTTGGTAGAAAGCTTTCCCAAATGATGGTGTGAAAGCTACATACTACCAGGCTCCCATCAACAGCACTGTGTGACTAACGCTGTGTTTGAATCTTATGCATCAAACAAAAGGCATAATGATAAACAACTGCAGTGGGCGAGTTGTTCTTTTCCATCACGGTTGATCCTGGCATGAGAGAACGTCAAGCCAAATGAAAACATGTTGATAACACCTTCAGCTGGCGTTACGTTGATTCGTTTTTGACGCCAGAGGCTGGTGGCAACATCTCAACAATAGCTAAATTGTAAAACGTGCCCTATATATGACTGAGATAATATTGAGTTCGTGGCTGGTTGGTGATTTGTATGTTAGCGCTGTATTTCTTTAGGGAACGAAGAGTTTGTTCTTTTCTGAACGATGGAGAGTTTGTTCTTTTCTTTAGTGAACGAAGAGTTTGTTCTTTTTTGTCTATAAGCAGGGTAAGATGGTATAAGTCTAACCCAGCTGCCCGACTACTACAATCAAGAGTGATAGAAGGAACATAAAGACCCAACACTTCATCCTGGGCGAAACATATCTACAACTATTCACGAAATCATACTGTCGACTTGTCGCTTCCTTGATTGATTAGCATAGTCCGCTAATGGGTGTCAAGTAGCGGTCGGTTTTGCTGGGTTTGTTTACATGCTCAAGTTTCTTACTGCCTTCATAGTCATTCGTTCTAGTTCTTGTTGAACTTGCTTCGACTCTATTCAGCTTTCTGTTCAACTTGCTCTGGTCGACTCACTGTTCAACTTCCTATTCAACGTTCTAGTTCTTATTGGGTTCAACTTCCTATTCAACGTTCTAGTTCTTATTGGGTTCAACTTCCTATTCAACGTTCTAGTTCTTATTGGGTTCAACTTCCTATTCAACGTTCTAGTTCTTATTGGGTTCAACTTCCTATTCAACCTCCTATTCAACTTGCTTCAACTTGCTTCAACTTCCTATTCAACTTGCTTCAACCTGTTCAACTTGCTCTATTTCTCTATACCAGCACACTCCGGTTCTCCTATTCGCTATTTTCTTTCCTATTCCTATTCACTCCTTTCTTTCCTATTCCTAACCACTCCCACTCCTATCCACTCCCACTCCTATCCACTCCCACTCCTATCCACTCCTACTCCTATCCACTCCACGGCTTAACACTAATGTCGGGAGACATCTTGCTTTCAAAGGTGTGATCAGCTAAAAGAACTAAACCCACTAAGCCAGGCGTATGCAGGCTCCACGCCTATAACATGCAAAATACGTAGCCCATACGAGAGGAGAGGCGTTATTGTTCTCCCCATCTGCGTTATTTTTTACCATGGTTGTTGGCTGGTGTTTTCCCCAACTCATACAATAGTTTTGCCGTCATTCAACTCCACACCAGTCCCTGCTAAGTACGATACCTTTCGTAAGTCCGTGGTAAGAAACTGTGCATTTGTTTCTAGTAATCCACGGCTTCGGCGTAAGTATCTCGGTTATAGTAGACTATTTCCAGGCGCATGGTTTCAACGGCACTTACGCCTACTGTATATAGCAAACTCTTAGCAGGAACTGGAGAGCCGGTTTTACAGCTTACTGGGCTTAATGTTCATAATCTCTACGAATTTCATATTCTGAGGCAAAAAGAAACAACACTGACCAGCTTCGGCTCAAGAAGCACGGCTCATTAGGCCCATTAGGCTCATTAGGCCCATTAGGCTCATTAGGCTCATTAGGCTCCCCATCATCTTAGGCTCCCTGTCATCTTAGGCTCCCCATCCTTAGGCTCCCTGTCATCTTAGGCTGACCATCATCAACCCATGCAGCTCTTGTACCGCTATAATAAAGCCTATCTTGCACCTTAACGCCTCTTGTACCCTGACGCCTCTGTACCCTGACGCCTCTACCCTAACGCCTACATGGGCATGTCTAACCATACGTATATTCTAGTCCAAATCTATTCTATTCAAGCACTGGTGTGCTTAGTTCCCTTCACAAACACAGGAATCATGCCTCCAGTTCCAATCGTGAATGGTCTGTGGCCCAACACAAGAAGCTGGGATCTAATGGTACCACTGTGGCTGGTGATACTGATGTTGGAATCGGGATAGTTGTCAAAGATAAACTGAAAAGACCGGTTGATACGGATCGAGTGTTCCTCTATCGACTCTCTGTAGTCATCCTGAAAGTAGATATCTTCTTCTTCAAACCCATCTTCAATAACAAACCCCAACTCTTCATACTTCTCTGCTATGACGCTTCTACTGCTTCTTTTATCACACTGGTGCACTCCCATGGTCTCTCTGAAATCCTCCTTGATCAAGGGCTTGACTTGCAGGATGTCAATGTACTTCTTCCAGGTGCTAATCAAAGTGTCAATACTACGTCTGAATGGCGACGCAAACCACTGGGTTGGGAGCTGGACCCCCTGCGTGAGCTGCTCGCCCCATACCTGTGCATTGTCTTCCGCCTGGCTTACTCCTAGCTCAGTCAACTCAGGATCGGGTGCCCACGTGATATTCCCGTCTCCGTTGAGCTTCGACCATTTTTCATCCCACGCTTTTTGGCCATAGATGGCATTGGCCAAGTTGTGGTACCCCTGGCCGTGTCTGGCCAAAAAGAAGAGCTTGTAGCTTTCGTTCGGCTTGGCCAGGGCGTTCAAGTCATCGAGCTTCTTGAACGTTTCCTCCCACGTCAATATGCGGCCGAAATTTTCTCTAAGGTAATCGAACTTGAATTCATCGGTAGCATCGTCAGATTGCTTGAACAAGCCCGGAACTATCTCGAACTTCCAGTACGTCTCGAGATTCTGTTCGAACTGTGCGAGCTTTGCCTCGTACTTGGCTTTGCTGTCTGTGTCTAATGAGCCTGCTACGGCGTCAAACTTATCTGGTACGCTCATGGTGTAATTGAGACTCGCGGTGAATTCGCCGAAATATTTTTAGTCGATCCTGTCAGGTGTGGTTCACGTGATGGTTGCAACTTATGGGTTTACCAGAGTGGCAGGCAGGGTGGGTAGAAACAGGCGAATAAGGCCGGTCCGTACTGAACGGGTCTGTTGGCTCTGCGGCGTCAGTACATCTTCACTACGGCTACTATTTGCACTACACGATACCAACGGAAGTGGCGAGCAAGCCGTTGAACTGCTCTTAATTTACTCGTGCCTTTCTCTCCCTTTGTAGTGCCTACTCGTCCTACGCCGTGTCTCCAAACCCATCCCAAGCAGCCTCTTACTGGCGGTGTTGCGTGCCCGCGCGAAATTCTCAAATGCTCGACGAAAAATCCATCAACAATCCTTAAAAGACAAATAGCCTGACACAAACGATGGATAACTTTAGCGACGATTTGTATCCTTTGGCACTCTTGATGGATGAGTTGAAGCACGACGATGTCAGCAATCGTGTTCAGGCCATGCAGAAAGTCGACACCATTGCCATTGCATTAGGACCAGAAAGAACCATCAACGAATTGTTGCCATTTTTGAATGATGTTGCCCAAGATGATGAAGAAGAAGTGTTTGCGGTTTTGGCAAGCAAATTGGGTGACTTTGTCCCGCTCATTGGAGGCCACCAGAATTGTGAACCTTTGATCCAGATTTTATTGCATTTAGCTCCGATTGAAGAACCAATTGTTAGAGATAAAGCAATTAACTCATTGAATCAAATTAGTTTGGAATTAACCAACGATGAATTATCCAAGATCTTCTTACCGATCATCCGTGACTTGAGTCAAGGTAATTGGTTTTCCAAAAGAATTGCTTGTTGTGGATTATATAAGAGTATTATTGTCAAGGTCCCTTCTAATGTTAGGCATGATTTATTAAACTTGTACTTGAAATTGGTGATGGATGACGGACCAATGGTTAGAAGAAGTGCTGCTGCCCATTTACCCGAAATTATAAACAAATTGACCGAATTCACTTCCAGTAATAAGGACCAATCTAATGAAGTATCAAATAAAGATTGGGAAATCATTAGTAAGATGTTTCAAAGTTTAATTGATGATGACCAGGACTCAGTCAAGTTCTTAAGTATTGACGTATTGATTGCCATTTTAGAATATTTCCAAAAAATTGGCGATCATAGCTACAATTCCGATTTCTTGGTCAATTCATTGAAATTAATGAACGATGATAGCTGGAGAGTTAGATACACTGCAGCTGATAGGTTCAACAAAATTGCCGAAAATTTTGTCAATGAAGAATCAAGTTTATCCAAATTAATTGAGCCTTTCGTATCTCTAATGAAAGATATCGAAGGTGAAGTCAGAAAAGCCATTGCTAAGCAGTTACCAGGGTTCTGTAAATTATTGAATAATTTCGACTCTTTGAAGCCTGTGATTTTAACCAAGATATTACCTGTTGTTAACGAGTTAAGTCAAGACTTACATGAAAACGTCAGAAGCTCATTGGCTCTTAATATCACTGAATTGTCATCTATCTTATCAAAACAATCCACCATTGATAAATTATTACCAATCTTCCTCAACATGTTGAAGGATGAATTTCCAGATGTTAGATTGAATATCATTTCTAATTTATCAATTGTTAACGAGACCATTGGTATCAATTTATTAACTACAAACTTATTACCAGCAATTACTGAATTAGCACAAGATTCGAAATGGAGGGTGAGATTGGCAATTATTGAATACATTCCCAAATTGGCTGATCAATTGGGTGAAGAATTTTTCAACAAAGAATTATTATCATTATGTTTGTCATGGTTATGGGATTCCGTTTATGCCATAAGAGAAGCATCAGTGAAAAACTTGAAGTTGATCACTGAAATCTTTGGTCCAAATTGGGCCAACAAATATGTCATAGATAAGTTGATTTTGATTAAAACCACATCTCAAACCAATTCAACTTTAAAGAACATTAACAATAATGATAACAATGATGATACAATCCATGATGATAATGATGATAATGATGAGATTAATATTGATTTTGCAAGCTTTATTATAAGAATAACTTGTGTCTTCACTATAACTGAATTGATTCCTGTATTAGATAATCAAACGATAACTGAAAAGATCTTACCATTCTTGAATGATTTGGTTGATGACAAGGTGCCAAATATTAGATTCAATTTGGCAACAAGTTACCTCAAAACTGCTGAAACTTTAGTTGCTAGTAAAGCATCAAATGCAAACGATAATATCAAGTCACTCGTATTGCCAAACCTCGAGACCTTGGTAAACGATAGCGATACAGATGTTAGATTCTTTGCCACAAAGTCAATTAACTCCATTAATGAATTATTGTCTGCTTAGTTATATCTCTATATACAATAAATATCTCAGTGACATCAATAAACCCCAGTACACATCTTCTTGTTGTGTTCGTGTGCAGTCTCTTATTAATCATTGATTTTCACACCTCAGATGCGCACTAACCTAACAAATACTTTGTATATTAACTTACTAATGATCCCTGCTATCAGAAGATCCACACAGTTGCTAAGGCCATACAGGTCGTTCAACTTACCTGCCTTGTATCCAAGAGCTAGACCGTACTCCGTCCAACCTCGGACTTTGAAACCTTCCACCCTCGCTCATGCGGTGAATGACTTCGCAAAGACTAAACTTGTGACTGGTAAAACCTCTATGAAGATAGCAATAACAGAAAGAGCAGCGGCCAAGCTTAACGAAATAGCTGTATCGGATGAAAATCCAGACTCGGCCCTACTCATTAAAGTGGAAAGTGGTGGCTGTCATGGGTTTCAATATGATATCAAATTGACCAATTTAGCAGAGGAGCTTAAACAGAACAGCGACCTCCTCGTTTTCAAGAGAACCACCCCTTCACAGAATGCTCAGATCGTGATAGATGAAAGCTCATTACAGATCTTACAAGATTCGAAACTTGATTATACCACAGAGCTTATAGGTAGTCAGTTCAAGGTTGTTGAGTCTCCATACACTTCTTCTTCATGTGGGTGTGGAAGTTCGTTTGATTTCGACTTTGACAAATTGGCTCAAAACAAGGGAGAGTCCATATAGGGTGTTTGGTTTCAGATCAATTTTCTAAACGAAACAACAAAACTGGGTGACCAAATCGAATAAGCTATTCGTATAGTAATCTAAGTGGAGTGAACCAATTCAGCCGACTATAAAATAGCTGGCTGGTGTGTTTAGGCTCCTCTCTGCATCGACATGTATTGTATATATTTCCATATAAATAAACTTCATATAGAAGAATATATCTACAACCAACTCATGTAAATGTAATCACAAACGAATTGAAATATTTTGAATTAGTGGTCAATAATAACGTATATATTTAAACAGTGCTAAACAAATGGATGATTCTAGTGTATCCTTTACTGGTGATTATCATTGGCAATTCTCCATGAAGGTAATAAATCCAAATAGGCCCAGTTACTCTTTGGACCTTCCATACCCCAGGAAATAAATCTCCAGTGCCAGAAACATCCAACAACAGCACCAAAGAATAATGAGTATACCAATACGTAAATCAAGTTGTGGATCCTGTTGGATGATTTCTTTAATGGCAAAGTGAAATGTTCAATTTCAAAGCAAAGAACCATCATAGCAAAATACAAAGCTGGCAAGTAATGGTGCACATAGGTGACTCTTCCCATAATAAGGAAAGGACAGAAATGTAATCCCCATCCAAACATAGGGTAAATACCTCCCATGGTGAACAAATGTAATTTATGTTTGTCACCTTCGAAGTCGTTAATTTGTCTTTGCCATCTAATAATGTAAAACAATACCAAAGCAGCAAAAACAAACACACCAACAGTTGATGTCCAAGTAGTAGCAGGAGATCCAATTAAGAAATACTTCACTTTGTCATTAGCCCAAGAACATAATCTGATACCAACATTCAAAGTAGGCCATTGCCAAGCAGATGAAGCCAAATCATCTTGCTTTTCGTTATCAGGAACCAAAGCGTTGTTGGTTGCCATCATTGCCAAGTTAAGTTGAATGAAATCTCTGAGAAATCTTGTTTTTGGTAATTTAAACCCTTCTGGTGGAGGTGGCATCAACACATTAAGATGGGATTCAATGTTCCACCAGGTTCTCTTATCCTTCTTGAATGGTTCTTTGAAACAGGTAACTTCTCCTTGTCTGAAACCCCAAGCAGGTAATGAGGAACCAGTAACACCCAAGTAACAGTTCATAGGAACGTTTCTTAATCTAAAAGATGTGGATAATGGGTGTAAAATAGATGAGTTTTCAGCACCGGATTGTTCGACAATTTCAACTTCCCAGTTATCCTTGTTATCACCAATAGTCAAATTACCGTAACCAGCTACTTCATAGTGGGACTTAGTAACTGGAGCTTGGATGTTGTGGGAGTGTAAGTTTCTACCGGTCATAGGGTGGAGTAATCTAACTTCCAAGCCATGATAAACAGGTTCGGTGTCGTTGTTGGTCTTGGTGTCATAGAATGGTAACCCTCTCTTTCTTTGGAAAACCCAATTGTTGTTAGAATCCTTGTGAGAATAAGTAGTCACTTGTTGTTGTTTAGAACCTTCAGGGAAAGTTTGAACATGAGAGTGCAATAAACCTCCAGTCAATCCCTGGTTCTTAAGGGTAACAATAGAATGGCCAAGCCCGACATCTCTTGGTCCTCCACCAACATCAGATCCAAGTAAGTTGGCTTGGAAAAGAGATGACATGTTTGCATCACCAGTACCACTCTTATACAATAAGTCGAAGTGGACTTTGAAACAAGTCATGAAAATACAAAGCGGGATAATGATCAAACCCACAATTCTTGCGACCCAATGGTAGATGTAGGTAGTCCAATTGATCGACTTATCACCAAACTTGTTCCATAAGTCAACAACAGTATGAATACCGACCAAAGCAGTTACAAGCAAACCCACCATCTTAACGGAACAGGTGCATCCAATCGAGAAACCGGTTAACAATAACCATTTCCACCATTTTCTTGTGAAAGACTTTCCTGGAGTTTCATTGATGTTATGGAATCTCAGGAAACAGAAAACGGTTGCAACAGTGAAGAATAATAACATGGAATCTAACAAGATGAATCTACCCAAGGTCACATAACTCAATTCCAAACACACCATGGTGGTGAATAACCAAGTGGTAATAGTTTGAAATCCTATTTCCTTAAAAGTGTAGTAAGCTAATGGGACACACAAAGAAGAGAAAGTAGCATTGAAAATTCTCATCTTACTGTAGTCAAGATAATCAGGGAACTTTTCTCCACTTGGGAAATCCCAAGATCCATTGTAACCAGCAATATAACCAGATAATCCCACCAACATTTTACCTAAAGGTGGATGGACATCGTGGTAAAACTCATGTCTCAAGTAATAAGAGCCGAATTTACCGAAATGGGCTTCATCCCAGACCACGCTATCATTCACAGAGATTCTGTATAATCTTACAGCAAAAGATAACAAGGTGAAAAAAATAGGACCGAACCAATTTTCAAAAGAAGCCAACGAGGACTGGAAGTCTTTTAATTCTTGGTCTTGTTGCAATTTTTCATCTGCGGCATCGACCACTTCAATTGGAGCCGTGGATTCAGCACGGGCTTTGGATCTTGTCCTGCGACTTAACCCGTCAGTGCTGTTATAATCAACACTTGAAGACATGGATAGTTATCTACGTGTTTAAAATTTTCAAGATCTAAAAGCGCGCGGTTTATTTATGATTTTCAAGTTTTTCACTGGAAGGCCTGGCAATTAGGCGTAACGAGATTGGTTTTTGGGGGCGAGGTCCGGCTCAGCACTAATTGGGTGTTTCGGAACAACAAGGGAGTGTTGGTGGAAGCCGAACACAAGTCACGTCGTAGGCACCAAATTACTGTATTGAAACCCTTTATTAGTGCTGCAAGTTTTCGCATCAGACACGATGAAATTAGGAATCGTGTATGGTTTAGCTTTGAGTGTGAACTTATTGACACTATTTATTGCTTCGGTCGACCACAAGTATCTTCTTGGACGTTTTACGTTGAAGGTGCTTAGATTTGTAAAGCTTACTATTTTTAGAAAATCATAGACTCAGGGTCTGATTGCAGGTTGGCGTTAATAAGATCTTTCAGTGGATTGTTTAGGATAGTATGTTAAAAGGTGTTGAAGCAAGATGGATATCATTATGCTCTGCAGGTGCCTTCTTGGTTCCGTCTTTACCTGTGCACCGAATACTGATTGGCCTATTGCTGTGCATATGTCGTTGTATCTATAACATCAGATGCTCTTCGTTTAATTAGTGATACTTGGTGCGTAATGTTAACCAGTGAACCCTGACGCGTCTGGCCACCCTGGATTGCAGTTTCTGTATCCCCCTTTATTCACTTATACAGGCCCTTAAAGCACTTATAGTATTCTCTTCCCACCTTCCTCAGCCCGTATCAATTCTGCCCAAGATGTCCACTCGTATTTCGCATGGGTGCAAAATGTTATACACAGGACCTAGAACTAGTCTTTATTATCCTATTGGGTGGTACCTGGAGTATGACTTGGTGGTTCAGATGCTGGTGTGGTGCTTATAAGCCGAGCTGATATTTCCCACATCATTGCCAAGTTGAATACGAAGTTGAGTACTGTTTAATTGGCTATACTACTCTATACTAGCGACCACACACCCGTTCTATATACCTCCTTCTTTGATAGGAGTAACCAGCATTATCATATTCCCAATCTTAATATGAATCCTTGATGATCATTCCCAAGGTCTGGTTTCTATTGCAATTTCCAGTTCCTTGGTAAGCTTCTCAACTAACTGGTGGATATCAACAGCCCAGATACTATATTGTTCCTGAACTACTCATCGCCCATCTTGCCAAGCTCAGCCTGTTAAATCATTGGATACTATATTGTTCCTGAACTACTCATCCCATCTTGTAAAGCTCAACCTACCGATATAATCTTCGGTGAAATGATGCTCTTGCTTCTTTCAATGCAATATATGATGATACTTAATTAATACACCTCAATGAACCAGTTCCACAAATACATACAAGTGTATAAGGCATAAATTAAAGTTTATTCAACATATATAACTAATAAACGAAAACACGTATTTTTTCTTATAATTGAAGTCAGCAGTGGTATTAATATAATTAGGCTGACTTTCTTGCTTTTGACTTCTTTGGAACTCTGGCCAAGTAGTAGCACAAACCAGTGAGGACCCAGTTGATACCAATAAAAGCCATGAAAAGGGCCATGTCTCTAAATCTCAATGAAAAGTCAGCATTGATTTGGCCTAAGAAAGCATTGGTCGAGGCAAGCTTACAGAACTTACACTCAGAAGTGCTGGATGCGTCGATCAAGTAACCTCCAGCAACAGACATGTAATTTTTCATGTATTCACCACAAGTGGCTCCACCAGGTGGGGTGAATACGGTTAATTCTCTGATAGCACAAGACGTATCTGAATTTGCCAATGCCGTCGACATGATCGAACTGACAAGATACGTGAATGGGTTACATCTGTACATGAAAATCCAGAAACGGGGCATGGCATCTTTGGAGGACAAAACACCACAGAAAATAAGACAGAAGGAGAATAATAAACTTGCCAAGTTACAAGCATTGTCAGCAATTTCCATGAAGGATATACAAAGTTGGCCCATACTGGAAGCGTAGACATAGAGCAACACCAATAACCACCAAACAAGAGCACCTCTTTCATTAACACTATCAGTAGGAACAGCGTTGTTGTAATAACCAATAGGATAGTACCAGCAGAAGAATGAAACGGTTCCGGCCAACACACACCAAGGAACTTCAGTAGTGATTTGTGCAAGAATAAATGGAACCCAGCTGAAGGTCTTTGATGGTCTTTCTCTGACTTCATAAATATCTCTTTGCTTAACAAACATAGGAACATATTGTTGGACCAAAGTTTGGAAAATCGTCAACATCATGAAAATAGAGAACATTTGATTCTGCAAACCTTGTACACTTTTAGTTGCTTTGAAGAAAGAGAACCCGTTTATAAGCGAGTAAAGCAAAACCATAAAAAACTTGGAGTATAAGTAAACATTAGTTCTCCAGTATTGTTCAAACACTCTCTTGGTAACGATAAAGTATTGTTTATGGATTGGTAAAGCATAAGCTTTCATACTTTCAGGGGATTGATCTTTTGGCTTCTTGGATAATTCAGCTTCCATAAAGTCCAATTCCTTTTGAACCTCTTCATACTCAGTAGAGTTTCTCCAAACTTCGTGATAGTCTTGATTGGCATGGGAACCAGGAGCAGCACCAACAACTTCCAACATCCATTCAGCAGGGTTAGCTTGTGGAGGACATTTATGAGCACCATACTTTTCAAAATACTCGATCAATGTAGTGCACTCTTCACCTAAATCACCAAAGTAAGCAGTTTTACCACCTTTTTGTAAGAACAACAACCTATCAAATTCCTTCAATAAAATAGCTGATGGCTGATGAATAGTACACAAAATAGCCTGGCCATGGTCTGCTAACTTTCTAATCAATTTACAGATAGACCAAGCAGTTTGGGAATCTAAACCAGAAGTTGGCTCATCTAAGAATACTAAAAGCTTGGGCTTTGCAACCAATTCAACACCAATAGTCAATCTCTTTCTTTGTTCAACATTCAACCCTTCACCAGCAACACCAACAACAGCTTCCGAATACTTTTCCATTTCCAATAACCCAATAACAAAATCAATATAAGCATCTTTTTCTTTCTTTGGAACACTTTCAGGTTGTCTCAAATAAGCCGAAAATTGCAAAGCTTCTCTAACAGTTGAAGTTTCTAAATGCAAATCTTGTTGTTGAACATAACCAATCGATCTTTGGAAAGAGGAATCTAATTCATGTCCATTAACCATTCTTGTACCACTCGTGATAACACCAGTGGTCAATCTTTCACTTAAAGCGTTCAATAAGGTTGTTTTACCAGCACCAGATGCACCCATCAAGGCTGTAACTTGACCAGGTTTAACCCAACCATCGACGTTATTTAAAATGACTCTATCTTCATTCTTGATCTTAATTTGGTAAGTCAAGTCTCTCCAGTGGAAGATATTTTCATTCTTTTCGATATTGTCTTCGGTAATATCACTGTTATCGGTGTTCTCATATTCGTTTTGATATCCCTTTTCAAGTTCACCAGTTTCCAAATCAATCGACTTATTCTTCTTTATCTTAACTAATTGAGATCTTTGGAATAACAAGATTTCACCCTTTTGTCTGGCACCTTTGTTGTATTCACAGAGAACGATGTAAGTGAGAAGGAAGAACAACATGAAACCAATGTTGATACCAAAGTTTCTCCAAGCATGAGACCATTTGTACTCATAGGCAGCTCTGATATACGTATCACCGTTGACTATTGGGTTACCAGGTTCAGCACCAACAACATCACATGCAATAGATTGTCCTGAAGTAGGGTATCCAGGACCAGAAGGAATATAATTACCACAAGGATATTCCCTGCCGTGGAATTCGTTGGCAATCAATGCTTCGAAAGTATAGGACACGGGATTCAAATGTTTAATCCATTTAGACCATCCTAACATATTTGGGTAGGGGATAACAAAACCACTGTAGACAACCAAAAGCAATAACAACACAGAGGCTGGGGTCATGGCTTCGTATAAGGATTTAGTAGCAGCACCTATGGTTCTAAAAACATGTGACATGGTAAGGGTAGCAGAAATACCAAGAAGAAGGAAGAAAAAGAACGCCCCAGCTTCTCTCTTCAAGTTACACATGAAATAAATCACTAAATTGAAACAGGTACCACTTATCAACTTGGCAGGTAATTCGAAAAGAATCGATGCCATTGCGTCTGCTGAAGGATGATATAGAGCGTATGTTTTATGCTTTTCAACGATTGGCCTGGCTTCATATAAACTGAAGATTTCCAAAAGGGACGAGAAAGCATTGAACAAAGTAGCAAAGAAAATCACGGCAGTTCTATAGTAAAAAGAACTAGTATCTGGGGGTAAATCATAAAACACAGAAGCAACAACTAAAGACATGGCAACGTTACCAATAACCGAGAACAACGAGATAGATGGGTCACCCAAGAAACGTTTCCAGTTTCTGTTGACGATATACTTGACTTGCATACCGAAAGAAACAGTATAGGAAGAAGCAGGCCTTGACTTCTTGGCTTGTTTGGCATGGTGAGCTTCCTTGAATTCTTGTTTGTGGTCTTTGGTTTCAACAATAAACTCATCGATCTCCTTAAGTAAGGTGGTTCTAGATTGGGACTTTCTCCAGTAATCATAGAATTCAACCGGAGTATTTGGAACTCTTCCTTCGAATCCTGGCTTGATGATTCTTTCAGCAGGATTCGTGATCGAAGTCAAATAATCAGCAGTAGTTTGTCTAGCAGGACAGTCGTAGCCCATGTCCAAAAAGTATTGTTTGGCTTCTTTGGCACCACCGAAGAAAATTTCGTATCCTTCAAACAATAAAAGGACTTTATCGAATAAGTCATAAGCATCTTGAGAACACTGATAAATAGCAATCAATGGCGTACATTGTTGAACTCTGGCGGAAGTTTTTAAGGCTCTAACGAACTCCAAAGCAGTGGCAGAATCTAAACCTCTAGTAGAGTTATCCCAACATTGAACTTTGGATTGAGACAATGCAGCTTCAGCAATGGAGACTCTCTTTCTTTCACCACCGGAAACACCTCTAATGAAATCATTACCGACCTTCGAGTTCTTGGTATGCAATAACCCATAAGTGGCCATAACAACATCGGCCATGTGCTGGGCATAAGCCTCTCTGGAAACCCCCAAAGGTCTGTTTTCTGGGGTTCTCATTCTAGCAGCAAAGGCTAAAGTATCACCAACACTCAATTGTGGGAAATGGTTTTCGGTTTCAGCACAATAAACAATTTCCCCAGAGTAGTGTTTATCAACTTCTGCCGGTGAAAGACCACTGTAGCTTATGGTGGAATTCTTATCAACTTTGAATCCATAGGTTTGGACAGCGACAGTTTTCAAAAACGTCGAACACCCAGCACCAGGACGTCCCAACACCACCGTCAACTCCCCGGGACGTATCAAGCCTTCCATTGGTTTCAAGATATTGAAAGTCGAGGCTTCTTCATCTCGGGTATATTTTTGGACCGCTTGCGAAATATACTTGTAAAGACCGTTGCCGAAATTAGACTGGTAATCTGCGTCGGCAGCCGTACCGTAACATCTTAAGTCTTTGAAAGCAACTCCCAAGCTTGTAGGTCTATAGTATTCTGGGTCGGATTCTGTAAGCTTTCTCAAGTTTCTGATCCAAAATTTGGAGTCGAACTCGTCACAGTTTGGATCTAATCTGGGGTCCAAATGGTCAGTATCACTGTAGGGACTCACCCCAGGAGCACTGGAAATACTGGTTAAGGTTCTACTTAACCCCAAATGGTTATCAGTTTGGCTGTTTCTAGTGGCTTGACGGGCAAGACAACGAACGTCTTCACGTACATTCTCGTTAAACCCATCATATATTCTTTCCTCGCCAGCATCTGAATGATTACTGGTGGTTTTTGCGAAATCGGACTTTGCAACCTCAGATCTGGTGGCAGATGTGTCTGAAGAGTCCATAGCCAATTATGATATCTGAATTAAAGAGGAGGATGAAAATTTTATACAAACAGGAATAGAGTGAATACCAAGAAGTATTTATAAGTTAATGGGGGAATAAAGAAACCTACACGGCTAGCTACCCCAGTGGGATGATCGGGTCGGCCAGGTAACGGTGACTCCCGTCCCGGAAAATATCAGCGGGTGCAAAAATCACCCGATCCGCGTCGAAAGGGTCTGGCGGTTGGCGCTAGCGCGGGTCCAATTTAGGGAAGTCGCACTAGCAGTTCCCCAGCCTGAATCATCAGGTTACGGGTGGTTGAATTACGGCTGACCTTCCGGATTGACCCCAACAATTAAATTAATCCGGCCGTTCATTTAGACTTCCAAGCCATAGCTCTATTTCACCACTTGGCTCAGCCCTCCTGTATGCATTTAAGAAGTGATACCTGTAGCGGGCGGGTTATATTATGACCAAGCTTAATCCGGATCCCTTCCAGCTCGTTAGAGCTTGTGGTAATTGTTAAACCATTACTGAGAACGCTTTCCAAATTAAGCTGTGAAATACGCATGGAAGTTCTGGCTTGTATGAACGTTTCGAGGTTGTTGAAAATATCTGGAAGTAGCTTAACAGAATCCTCAGGTGGTACACTGAGAGCTATTTCAGTCAACTTCTTATTGTTTGTCAGATATATTATTTCAATGTTTCCCAATAGAGACGCCACATCCTCAGATGTTTGTTTGTAATCTTTCTTTTGTGCATATGTCTCGTCGTACCAGGCGTTTACCATTTGGCCAAAAACGTTAGATACATTTTTGACGTATGGGACTAAAACACATCGACATTCGGTCTCAAAGAAGTCTAGTATTGTGAAAGAAAAATTCGAACATATGAGGATGATGGCTTGTTCTCCATTGTTTCTGATGATGATTTTGGAAGAAATGGTTCGAAACATAGAAGTTACAGTAGCCAATTGTGCAAGCTCGGGTACGTCTTCAACTTCGAGCGTCGTGTTTCTTAGATAGTCCTTTTCAGTGATATCGTCAATTCTCCCTGTTATTGTAGCACTCTTGTACAACAACGGTAGTAGACTCTTGTGTAATTCGGCATCAAGACTAACTCTTTTACTGGCTCTATAGACTATGTATACTTGAGAATCCATGTTATTGCAGTAGAATTTCGCGATCGCTATCGCAGAGCGGCCAAGTTAGGCAAGTCAAATATTCAAGGCTTATCGGCTTGAAAGTATGGCATAGCTAAGCTTTTATTTCAGACAGGACATCCTTGAATACTCTTATTGGGTTGCACCTAGACTCTCGCTATCAGATGCATTTATATTTTGAATATATACAGGTTATTTTAAAACGTAAAGATTCTGAATTTCACGCGTTGAAAAAATGCCAGATTCAGAGACTAATCTAAACATACTAAGCCTAGCTAATTATTCTTAGGCCATTGAGTGACTACATTCGACCCGGCGGTCCCGCAATAGTTAATTGACTTTGTTGGATATTACATGTGGTTATTGGAGCAACCGAATTAATAATAGCCTTTAATGTGTCCAATCGATATTTGCAATAATAAAATGATGCACTTAAATTCACCAATTCTTCACCACATCTACGATAATTTGCTATTTTCATTGATTGAACATCATATATAAACTATAAAATATATAAATGTGTTATTTCATTGTTTGTATTACCAAACCTTCAGCTCACAACTTGGAGTGGTCCACGGATAGTTATTGAGAAGCCTTGGCAACGTGTTGCAATAAGTCAACAACTCTGGTAGAGTAACCGAATTCGTTATCGTACCAAGAGATCAACTTGACGAAAGTTGGGCTCAACAAGATACCAGCCTTTTGGTCAAAGATAGAAGAGTAGTTAGAACCTAAGAAATCGGTAGAAACAACAGCATCTTCAGTGTAACCCAAAACACCCTTCAAAGAACCTTCAGAAGCATCCTTAAGAGCCTTGGAGATTTCTTCGTAAGTGGCTGGGGTCTTCAATCTGACGGTTAAGTCAACAACAGAGACATCGGTGGTTGGGACTCTCAAAGACATACCGGTCAACTTACCGTTTAATTCTGGGATAACCTTACCGACGGCCTTAGCAGCACCAGTGGAAGATGGAATGATGTTACCAGAAGCGGTTCTACCACCTCTCCAGTCCTTGTGGGATGGACCATCGACAGTCTTTTGGGTAGCAGTGATGGAGTGGACGGTGGTCATTAAACCTTCTTCGATACCGAATTTGTCGTTAACAACCTTGGCTAATGGAGCCAAACAGTTAGTGGTACAAGAAGCATTGGAGACAATGTTCAAGTCTGGGGTGTATTTGTCTTCATTGACACCAACAACAAACATTGGAGCATCAGCAGATGGAGCGGTAATGATAACCTTCTTGGCACCACCGTCAATGTGTTTTTGAGCACCATCTAACTTGGTGAAAACACCGGTGGATTCAATAACGTAATCGACACCGGACTTACCCCATGGAATGGCGGCTGGGTCACGTTCTTGGAAAACCTTGATTTTGTGACCGTCAATGATTAAGTCGTCACCTTCACTGGAGACTTCACCAGAGTATCTACCGTGGGTAGAATCGTACTTGAACATGTAAGCAGCATATTCTGGGGCAATGAATGGATCATTGACAGCGACGACGTTGATGTCTTTTCTAGACAAAGCAACTCTTAAAACTAATCTACCGATTCTACCGAAACCGTTAATACCAACAGTAATAGCCATTTTAATCAATTAATATATTGTGTTCTGAAAAAGATTTAATTCAGGGTTAAGGAGAAAAAGGAAAATTTTCCAGAGGGCAATTTCACAGGTTTATATACTTTTTGCTCCAACGGATGAAAGGTATCCATGAGATCGGGGGGCGGGAGGTTCGCGCACGTCATTTATGTGCCCAACTGGCTAATAGAATGCCAGTTTAAGTGGATAGCGACGACGTGGCTGTACCACAGGCCCTCAAGTCCGAGCCCCGCGTCGACTTTCGTGGTGCAGTGGCGGTGGAGGGGTGCGGCATTTACCTCTACATGGACCTATGCAAAATTATCCGGACTGCTCTGATGCGTCTGCGTGCGGCTTGTTCTGCGAATGGCGCCATAGAAAATGACCGCTGTGGTAGAATATTTGATTGGTCAATTGAAGAGAGTGAGTCAATTGATAATTACTGGCATTAATGGCGTTTGTCAGCGTCAGGCCTTTGAACTTCCATTTATTATTTCCATCCGTTAACACCGGTCGGTCTACGAGTGCTGCCGGGATAGCAAACTATAATAGTTAAAGTCCCGCGGTACCTTGTTGGCAGCGCCTCCCGGCGGGCCAGCCCGAACCCTCGACCGCCGGGTGGTGCCAGCTGCGGTAATACATCTCCAGTCGCCGCGTTATCGCGTGCAAAGCCTTAAAACTGGCCCGGTGACTCTCGGTTGGCGCTACGGAGAAAGGGAACTACCTTAAATCATGGAGTTTAAGTGTGGGGTCGGACCGGAACACCATAAAATATCTTCAACGGCTTCAAAGTGATGGCGTCGACAAAACTGGTCAATTGGCTTATATTTACTAACTGGCGTATTTAAGACCGCAACAACAATCCTCACTAATTGAGTTTACTCAGAAATTCAAGCTGCAAAATTTACATGTGCGATATTGTCTCTAAGCATAGTTATGGGGCATCAGTACATTCCCAATCTGTTGGCTCGTAGGCATCTGGATGGCTCAAACTTTCTAGTTCGGCGTCAGTGAACTCAATTCCAAAAACATCGATGTTGCTGGGCAATCTCTCCACCGTGCTGGTCTTAGGCAAAGGAATCAACCCTTTCTGAATCGACCAACGAATCAAAACCTGTGCCAGCAGAAGGCTATACTTGTCCATCAACTGGCGCACCTCAGGAGGCGGATCACGAAGCTTATAGCCGTGGGTCAACGGGGCATAGGCTTCTACAGCGATTCGGTGGGCGTGGCACCACGAGACGATCTCCAGTCTCATCAACCACGGGCTGATTTCGATCTGGTTAACTTGGGGGTAGTGTCTGAGCTGGTCCCATTGTATCAACTGTTCAAGGTGGTGGATACCATAATTTGATACCCCTATCTGTTTGACCTTACCCGCATCCACTGCCTCTTGCATTGCACGCCATGTCTCAAGACGTTCTTTGGGTCCACAGAGCGGTGAGTGGATAAGCAACAAGTCGATGTATCCGAGGTCTTTAACATCGTCGAGACATTTATCAATGGCAGCTGTGGCAGCGGAGTATCCGCATTGGCTGTTCCATAACTTGGTGGTGTAGAATATATCCTCCCTACGGTGGGATGGGTCTGCGCGAAGCCAGCGCGAGAGCCCGTCGCCCACTTGCCGCTCGTTATGGTAGAGCACTGCTGTGTCAAAGAGACGATAGCCGGCTTGACATGCAGCATAGACCACGTTGGCGGTGGCATTGGAAGAAATGTTGTAACATCCTAGGCCGACATGGGGGATCTTACTACCGTTTTGGAGGGTTAAACTAGGAATAGACATAGCTAAAGAAGTGATATTCTATACCCTGCGGCTTAAATGGCAGATGGTAATTGCTGTGAGTCGCACTAAACACCATAGGGAGGAGATCACGTGAAGGCCTCCGTATGGAGTCACCGAGTTAATGGCTCAGAGTCAGGATAAACTACCACCCAGAATCATCCCACCCCTATGTAGCTTGCATGACATAAGAGGCGTCGGCAAAAACTCGATACTGGGAAGATCCGGAGTCACTCGGCTATAAAGAAAAGGATCTTAGATAGCCTATAGACCGATTTGACTGACTTGCTAGACATGTGGCGGTCGGTACAATCTTCAAGCCCTGATACTAAAACCTTACTCTAATAATATTACTTATACATCACTAAATGATTAAGTCGCCCGTACTAGGAAGCTGTCATCCATCGCACTGGAAACCGAGACAGCTTCTCCCGCAGCAGCCGGTTTTGCGGCACATTTCTAATAGTTGCATAATCTGCGCGAACGCTTGGAAACCGGATATTCACCATACTAATCCTTAAGTTTATGACCGTTCGATTTTGTTTATAAATCCGTACTTGGCCAGCCGTTTAAACAATAATAAGAAAATTGAATGAACCTTCTAGACAGTTCTAGTCAATCGTATTAAATTTAATTCCCTTATTTATTAAAGTCATCTAGTCACTATTCCTATCCCAGTTGGTTTTATGATATAACAATCATGCTTACTACTGCTCCTTCACTGCCAGATGATTATCATGGACTGGGCCATGCCCATTTACACCGCAAGAAACGGGTGGGCAAGGCTTGTGACTCGTGCAGAATCAAAAAAACTAAATGTGATGGTAAGAAACCCTGCAATAGATGTACCCAAGACAATAAGATCTGTGTGTTCTCGGATAAGAAAAAACCAAAAGACAAACATGTGCCAGCCGGCTATGTCGAGCTATTGGAAACAAGATTAGACTTGCTTACCAAGTCGTTTGAAAAAATCGTCCAGTTATCAGCTCCCCATCTACCATTTTTGAACGAATTAGTAATGGAAGAAAATGAGAGTGTTGATTTGAAAGATGTGGCAGGGGAAGACGATGTTCTTGTCCCTATCAATAAGGTGCTATCATACTTGATCAAAGAAGAAGGAATATTGAAAAACCTACCTATGGAGTGGGAACATGGTGCTTTAATAGCTGCCAATTTCAACCCTCAAGAAGCCGAAAGAGATAGCCGCAGGTTTGCTCAACATTCAAAGATCGAAGTGGCTGGAAAAGACACCTCACCAGGCTCACCCGAAGATCTAAGAGACCCCCCTAAAGAGGTTACAGTGAAGAAGGAAAAAAGGGCTGATAATGGTCTTGAAGATGTTAATATTGAAAATCAGTCCCTTGAAGGAGAGGGCCTTGAAGAATTGGATTTTGACGACCAAGTAGGATCTCCTTCAAGATTTGGACTCTTGCTTGATAATTACCCTCGTGGAGGTCTTGTGTTGGCCAATTCTGCTGCTTTGAACGATGGGATGTCGAACGATTTAAGTGATTTTGAAAGTGACTCCAACTCCGTATACTCGCTGACCAACCCTCCAACCGGTCTGATTCTGCGTTCAGCAAGTATCAATAGATCATCAAGCCCCGGTGCAGATCAATACAATAATACAATGTCATTGTTTGGACATAGTGATCTGTTCAATAATAATGGGTCTGTTGCCTCATTGACTAACAGGCTCGACAATCACCGTTTAAATTCTCCCACAGCTTCGACAGCCACTGTTACTGATAGAAACGATAGACCAGAGCTCGTACGGCGGTCTCTGTCTATTGTATCGAGGTCTAGATCACCATCTCATCAAAAACTCAAAAGTATGGGGCATGTTCATAAACCGCTTTATTCAGCAAATCACCACCAACATAACCATGGCCATAATGTAAATATTGCTGGGTCAATGGCACTACTGCCGTCAGCCACGGGTGATTATTCTGATGATTTAGATCCAAAGGCTATTCTTTTGAATCCTGATTATGCTTTACCTTCTGACTCAGTTAAAATGTCTGATTTTTCGTATGGAGATGACATTTTGAACAACTTGTAAGCGTAAGTATATAATTTTATTTATTCGTTTAATGTTTGATGATTTAGTGTATCGAATGCGAGCAAATACTCTGAACGGCAATGCTATGCTTTAAATGCTCTAACTGGGAATGCTTCGCCTTTCTTATTGTCTATATGATTGCATATGCGTTATTCGTTAAGTTTGTAGAGTTATGATGCATGTTCCAAGCAGGGCTGAATTGTCTTCAGTGGTTGCTGCAAGGATGATCAAGAATGGTCAACAACTCAGGTATTAATTGGTTGCAAAAACATCTCAATTGATGCGAAATAAAACTATCTCAAACGAGGTAGCGAAATAATCTACATAAAATAATCTGTCGACGAAACTCCTTTTTACAAACTCAGTCATGTAATTGATTTGTAACCAGAGGCTTTGTAAATGAATTTGCGGATAAGATGTTGTGCATAACAAAATTTTAATTATGGAGCTCCTCATAACCAGAATCGGCACCTATGCGGGAAGACCGTTGAACGTTTTCTTTGCATAAATGGGTGGAGTCCCGATAGCCGAGTTCTATTTTTCATCCCCATAAGCTTTTGCTTTGTCTGATACTCTCATTGATCTCTGTAACCCAAATATAAGGGGCTCGGACTTCGGTTTATTTCACATTTAAAATTGACTATAGCAAATCATACACCTTATTCATAATCTAAATTAAAATTTCAGCTTTGTACCTATGGTGTCATCGGAACAGCAGGACTAATTTTGCGTGATGGCAAACCAAGTATTTTTTTAAATTATCATGCAAAGGCCGCTAACTAGCGCAATAAATAATATTTAGCAGCGGTGCAGATGGATAAGATGATCTGGGGGAGAGTGGCTGGTGGTTGAGATGCATTGCATAGAGCCCCATTTGCATCTAGGAAAGGTCATATGTTGTATACCTCTGGTGGGCATGGTGTGGTGAAACATGGCTTTGAAATGAGGCTCAAGAATACCAGGCTCGGGTTCCACTTCGGTGAAGCTGTTATTCCATACTTGAAAATTGTTAGCTAAATGGAACCCTAGACTGCTTTGCTAACCTCTCCCAGCTCTATCAGTAGTCTACGAAACGGTTTAATCTATAAATATATTGATGCTAACTCTCTATTAAAATAAGTCTTCCAAACTTGGAAGAACAGGAAAAAAAAGGTACGATGGAAAGGTATAATTGTTTGATCATAATAATAACGTTAAGGAGAATACCAATGCCCACATCCATTTGGAGATTTGTGCTGTTGATGCAGCTCCTTCATAGGTGTTGATCAGACTTGCACTGGAAGTGTGGGGACTGGTGTTCGATTGGGTGGAAGAAGATCCAACTGGTTCATCACTAGATGCTGTAGAAGTCTCTGTGTTATCGTAGTCGTAGTCATCGTTAGCGTCACCATAAGATGGGATGTTGGCTATCAGGGTTGAAAGTGTTTGATATCCGGAGCCAGAAGACATTGATTGATGAGCTTCAGCAGATGCAGTTGGAGCCAGTTTAGTAGACACGTCTGGTGAGGAATCTTGTGAACCTCCAGCTGTAAAATCGTTTGGAGATACAGTGACTGGATTTGATTCCGCAGAAGCAGCAGAGGAAGTAGACAATGTGTTGCCGTTTGTTCCTGATGGGATGTTGGAATTCATTGTATTGTCGTTTATATTCCCTTCTTTAGCAGCTTGGGAATTTACATCGTCATTTGAAGATGCAGCATCGGTACCAACAGCCATTGATGAGGTTACCATATTTGATGCAGACCCTCTAGTCATTGATTCAGATCCACTTGGGGATGGGAAATCGGTAGAAGCATTATCATCAGTTGGAAGTTTGTCACTTGTTGTAACAGCTTGAGTTTGGCTCAGTGAGTTTATATCCATGGATAATGTTCCGACAGATGGCACACTAGCAGTTGAAACAGTTTCAGAAGAAGATCCCAAGCCACTGTTTAAAGAAGCACCGGACGCATCAGTGTTATCACTTGGAGCGGATCCAGCAGATGTGCTCGATTGAATACCAGATACTTGATTTGATGTACCAGGTAATCTTGTGTCAATAGCGGAAGATTGGGTTTCGGAAGTAAAACCAGCAGACCCAGTAGGTATAACAATAGATGAAGATGGAGTATTAATGTCCAAGACTGACAGTGCTGGTAAAGCAGTATTTTCAGTGGAAGATTCAACTATTGGGGAGACTGATTGTAATGGATCGGTGGATGATGACAGTTGGCCTGGAAGTGATGAAGCAGCAGATGATGAGCCAATTGAGGTTGTGCTATCATCAGTAGATGAGGCTGTATCTTCGGTTTCTGAGGACTCTCTGGATGCATCAATTGAAGAAATTGAAGTCATGGAGGTGAGCTCTGAGGTTGCAGTATCAGATACACTAGCTGAGGAACCTTGTACCACTGAAGGCTGCAATACCAAAGTAGATTGTTCAGTAGATACCAGTTCAACCAAAGATGTTTCCGATAAAGACAACAGTTGTATGACAGAAACACCAGCGACCGATGTCAATGAAGGTTGATAACTTGATGATTGGCCATTCACACTTGATTGTTCCATTGAGGAGGAAGTTTCACTAGAAGATACTTGTTCCAGCGGTATAGCTGGTGTACTGGACACCATTTCTGAAGATATTATTACACTTGATGGTACAGCACTGGAGACTTCGTCACTGGATAATGCATCACTCGAAGTCACCACACTTGATGAGGCAACGCTTGAAGATGGCACAGCAGGAACAAATTCACTGGTAATAATAACTTCACTTGATGGTTCACTTGAAGAAGCACCTCCAGCAAGGGATGAGTTGCTGTAGTATGGTGGTTGATAATACGACAGGTATTCACTTGATGAGGCAATTATTTCACTAACCGATACTTCACTGGATGAGACAATTTCACTTGATGATGCACCAGGTTGTGCAACGTTGGACGAAGATATCTCACTTGAGAAAGATGTTTCTCTCGAGACCGGCACTTCACTGGAAGACGAAGTCAAACTTGGAAATTCGTCACTGAAATGAACTGGTGGTTCAATGCTATTGCTGGAAGAAGAAATTTCAGTACTAGAAAAACCTTCGGTTGACGAGAATTGTTCAGTGCTAGAAGAAGCAAATTCACTAGAAGAGGATGAATAATCCTGGACTATTGATGATTGACTAGATGATTCTTCGCCAACTGAAGACTCGACACTGAGGGAAGCAATTGATGATACAGTTGATAAAGATACTTCACTGGATAATAATTGACTTGATAAGGTTTCAATAGACAGTGATCCACTTGATGTAATTTCACTGGAAACCAGTGCCTCATTAGAAGGTACTTTAATGGATGATACCTCATTGGATGATGATTCACTAGATGAAAGAATTTCAGATGTTGTAACTGATCCTAAAGACGACGATGTTTCAATAATGAATGTTTCAGATGATGAAACAACATCACTTGATTCCAAACCTCCTCTGGATAAGTATACACTTGATGATACCTGCTCTGATGATTCAGTACTTGAAGAAATCTCACTTGATATTGGAGACTCATACATAGATGAAGAAACGTCATTCGATTGGGAAACTTCACTAGATGGTAATTCACTAGAAAGAGATGCTTCACTAGATGATTCACCCGATGATACTTCAGTCAGATATTGTTCACTCGATGACGAGTATTCACTAGAAGGAACCGATACCTCGCTGGACGATGTTTCTTCGCTGGATACTTCACTGGAGAAAGGTAATTCACTGGATAATGAAAAATCACTGGAAACAGATGCTTCGCTGGAAACAGATGCTTCGCTGGAAACTTCGCTAGAGATTGATTCTTCGCTGCTGGATGACTCCTCACTGGATAATGAAAGTTCGTCGGATACTGTGACTTCACTGGAAACTGCAGCTTCACTGGATAAAGACACTTCGCTTGAGAAATATGCTTCACTGGATGATGATACCTCACTGAAAGAAGACACGTCAGAACTGGATAATTCTTCGCTGCTAGATGTTTCTTCACTGGATAATGATTCTTCACTGGATAATGATTCTTCACTGGATGATGATACCTCACTGCTGGACGAAACCTCACTAGAGACTGATTCTTCACTGGATAATGAAACCTCGCTGGAAACTGATTCTTCGCTGGATAATGATTCTTCGCTAGAAATCGACTCTTCGCTAGAGACGGATTCTTCACTAGAAAATGATTCTTCGCTGCTAGATGATTCTTCACTAGAGACTGATGCTTCACTAGAAATTGATTGTTCACTAGAGAATGATTCTTCACTAGAGACTGATTCTTCACTAGAGACTGACTTTTCACTAGAAGCTGAAACCTCACTGGAGGATGACTCTTCGCTGGAGAGTGATTGTTCACTAGAAACTGATTCTTCACTGGATAATGATTGTTCACTAGAACTTGATTCTTCACTGGAACTTGATTGTTCACTAGACACGGATTCTTCACTAGAAATTGATTCTTCACTGCTGGATGCAACCTCACTGGAGACAGATTCTTCGCTAGAAAATGATTGTTCACTAGAACTTGATTCTTCGCTGGAGGATGATTCTTCACTAGAGAATGATTGTTCACTAGAGGATGATTCTTCACTGGAACTTGATTGTTCACTAGACACGGATTCTTCACTAGAAATTGATTCTTCACTGCTG